>VWZZ01003040.1:489847-548293 GCA_013399095.1 Psophia crepitans
CTCACACTTTAGCCCATTTGCTTCTGTAGAGACCACTTTACCTTCCTGTTCTCATTTATCTTTATTTTATTTATCACGCTGTTTTCAATTCCCTCAATTTTATGCTCCGACCTGTTAGCTCTGCCTTGCATTCTTTGCACTCAATCAATTCAAAGCACTCATGCCAAAATTTTTAATGGCCTATTCTTAGCCAAGTCCCAGAACCTGTACTCCGTCTTCATCTCTACAGCCTGACAGCTGCCTTCAATACTGCCACCATTCTCTTTTTCTTGAAATATTGTCCTTCCCTGATGATTCAATTTTCTCCTAGTTCTCTTCCAAACTATTTATTCACTCATTCCTTCTCCACAGGATTCCCGTTCTAATCCCACCATCTTTTACTATATGATTACCTGATCTACATCTCAATTCTGTCTGTCTCTCTTCTGTGGAAAAATAAAATTTCTATCAGTTTGTCTTGTGGTCTAAGGATGTGAAGTCACTTGAGGCCAGCCTAAACTTGGTTAAGCATAGTTCTTCAATCCCAGCCCCCAGATAGTTCTTTTGCAAGGAACAGTGATATTATCTACTGGTGATTAAGAAAGTCAATAGACAATGCAAAGTCATCTCACACTATAACCCTTTCAAGTCACTTTTCAACTTTTCTTTGAATATAGAGCTTATAATTTTACTAATACTTACGTATGATTTTTTTTTCTTTATTTTATTTGGATGAGTAGCGTCCTTCTACACCCTTCCAGTAGCTCCTTGTCACCTCTTGCATCACACACAGATTGTAGAAAGCTCTGTGTGTGTATCCTCCTTTTGCTTTTTCTACAGTGCCTTGCAGTAAAGGATTTTTGTCCCTGAGGAGGTACGTATTATGGCAATTAGGACAATAGTGAAACAGTGGTAACCACAAAAACCTGTTTATGGATTATGTACAATCTGGTGACCAGATCCTTTTCAGGGATCTGTCTGGTTAAGAATCTTTAAGGGAACAAAGCTTGCAAAAGTTTTGCTGTTAGGTACTCTTAGATATGGTACTTAGGGACGTGGTTTAGTGGGTAATAGGTGGTGGGGGGATGGTTGGACTAGATGATCCTTGAGGTCACTTCCAACCTTAATGATTCTATTCTATTCTATTCTATTCTATTCTATTCTATTCTATTCTATTCTATTCTATTCTATTCTATTCTTCTACAGTAGTCATCGCAGCTTCCACAACAATTTCAGAGGATAGTACATCTTTGGCATCTCTATACCACCGTGTATATACAGCCTTGCTGAAAGACATTTATATTATGAGCTTTCTTGTATTAGACTATAACAGTCATATTTTTGAGAGGTAAGGTCAGTGGGGTTATTTAACATGCACAATGAAATAATGTACCTGGTTGGTTTGGGGGTTTTTTCCTTTCTTCTGCCTTCTGTTTTTACCTGAACAAATTGTACCTACATCATAACAGAAATATTATCTAAGACATAGAAGTACCCTAAAAGAAGAAATTATAGCTTAAACCCACAAGAGACATATGATTTTACTGTGTTCCTTTGTTCGAATGCCTCTTCACAGAGAAACTTAAGGGTCATTATTGTGGAAACTTTCAGGCAAAAGTGATGTCACCAGAAATCATTTTAATGGAGCCTCATCTTCACATGCTATTGATTTATCTGCTAAGTATGAAGGGAAATCAATGAGCAGAATCATTTTCACATCTTTTAAACATCTACGGTAGCCAAAAAATATTGTCCAGTGCAGACATGAATCACTGAAAAGAAAAATCATAGCTACTGATAGGCATGAGAACATGCATTTCTTTATATTAAGAAAGTGGTTTTCACGTTTTGCCTACCATCTTTTGTTTGATGTATTTGTGCTAAAGGTGAATTTCATGCAATAACAGTAGAAATTTCATTCTGTATGAAACAGAGGTTAAAATACTGAGAGTTTCCAAGTTATAAGGTGACATCTCAGATAAACCAATATAGATTCATTGATGTTTGCTTGCTACAACAGAAGACCTCAGCTGCCTTATCACTGCTTTTAAATTAGGAATCTTGTTCTGTAAAGAGCTAGTGGAGAGAAGATAGGTCTGGAACATTAATTCAGAAAACCCAATTTAGGAAGATTACTTCTTACCATGGTATTATTTAGGGATAATAATATGAAGTGTTTCTAATGTGAGATATATTTCTCATCCTTCTCCACCTAGCCACTTTAGTGGCATTGTATTTGCATTACAAAAGAGAACTGTAAAATAAAACAGTTCATCAATTACCCCATAAACCCATTTAACTCTTAGACAAGGGTGTACATTAAAAGTTTGACATTTTTTTATTTGTATAGAAAGTGCTTCATATCTGCTGCTATTTTTTCTCTTCAGGGATAATTTTGATGGGGTAAATGATGGGAGTAATGCTTCTGAGAAAGAACAGAGTCACTGCTTTTCCAGGGAAATGCCAATACCTTAGAAGAAGAAATATGCTATTTTATATTGTATGGCAAATATAAACTAAATGTTGAGTTTCTATATGGTGTTTTGTCTGATCATATGTGAAGATTGAATTAGTTTAGTTTGATTATTTTCTGATCAACATCACCCAAATTAAAACAAATTAATGTAATTTTGTTTTTTCCCTGATTATCAAAGGGTTTTTTGTTAATAATCATAAACAGAGTTCTAAAAAGTCTTTCTTCAACCAAGTGACATGTTTTTAAATGTTTTCAGATGGCTCAGTTGTTGGGTCTCTACTGTATGATACTTCACAGAGGATGAGTTTAGTTGCTTGTTAGTTGACAAAGGTCACAAAATATTTTTTTCATTATTATCAGTATCATTATTGAAAACTGTGCAAAAAAAATTGGAAAATGTGTGATTTAGCTGCAACGTTTGAACCCAGTCGTTGATAAATAAATCCAATCTTGCCAGATAGTGGGGAAAAATAGTTTCTGCCCGCTGGCTCCCTTGGCTGCCCATTTCTTTTCAACTGCCAGTTCCTGCAAACTGGTCTTCACCTCACTCGTCACAGTTAAAATGAAAGGGAATCAAAACAAGTATGGTTTGTTTTGCAAGTAGTCAGAGATTGAAACTTATTAAGTGATGCTTTAGCCTCTTTGTTCTAAATTCTGTTTCTCTGCTCATTCACAGCTTAACTGAACTGTCAGTTTATCATCTCCAATAACCAAAGGTTACACGGTCCTCTACGGGGTTGACTATGAAGGTAGCAATCATCCACGGCAAAGCCATCAAATCATCGGGACGAAATATCCTAAAGGTATCTGAAGTTTTACAAGTACGATAATGCCAAATTCTGTTATGTCATTATTTGATATAATTATTTTTACAAGTATTACTATTTTGTGTATTTAAGCATCATATATGCATGAGTGTCTAATTGGACTTTTCTATTGCTATTTTCTATTTCTGCAGCCTTTTCTATTCTCTGTGCTCAGAGGATAAAGGCTGTGGATTTCACCACCCACCTTTACAAGCAGGCTCTGATCCAGGTAGTTTCCTTCCCCTTAGCCACTTGCCAGATTAAAATCGTTCCATGTCTCCTCACAAACACTGACCTCCCCACTTGCCTCCAGCTGTGACTGCTTATGCTGAATAATGGCACGGCACCACAGCTAAGGGGTGTGCAATGGATAAAGGCAAGGCCTGCTCCTATTCTGTCTGTATAAACACTTTACTTCAATTATGCTCATCTGGCAGATGAAACACCTTGCTAATCCAAAAAAAGAATTTTTGCATCAAGGACATAGCTTCCTCAAGGCTTTCCAAACCATATTAGTATTCAATTTAAATCTTTCTTTACCTTCTAATCTTTGAAAATCTAATCATGCATTTTTTTCCTTTCATTGCGTTACCACATCAAAGCAAAACTTATTGTGGATACTTATTATTCAAAGTTCACTGTCTTTGCGTACAACAATACCTTCATGAGCAGCCTCTAGTTTCTAGTAACCTTCATCTGCACCATAATTTCTTTCTTTATCTATCTATCTATTTATTTATTTATTTAAAAGAATATGGAAAACTTTCTTCAAAGAAACTACCAACCAAGGACAATTCTTTAGCTAATGTAAATTGTCCTGAGCAGATTGATTTCATCAGGCAATTGTAAAATGCTCTCTGGGTATATTTACAATTTACCTGTTACCTTTATCAGCCTCATACAATCTTAATTGTGTATTGACTTGTGAAGAAAACTCAGGAAGGTCAAACTCGAGCCAAAATTTTGAAGAGTATTTGAAGATATTAATTATGTTTATTGATTTTACAAGTATTACTTATAATACTGTCTAATATGTGGACTCAAGAGGTTCAGTCTTACAGAGGCTTTCAGCAGATATGCAGCAAGTCTCAAAGATATTATAAAATAATCGTTCTTACTGTTAGTACAGGAATTTGTGAAACTTTGGCTGAAGTGACTTTAAAATACTTAGCCTGGCATTGTGGAGTGGCCCTTAAACCTTGAAGAGAGAAGATATTCAATTCGGATTTGAGAAAGGATCACCAAGGGCAGGACGCTGAGGGCAACCCAGCTCCAAAAGCCACCTCAGATCAGGTGGCCTGTCAAAGCTCTGGGCAAAATGAGAGACCTCAGCATGCACATGTGCTTTTCTTTTCTTTCCTTCATTTTTTCAGACAACTCCGTTACTACGGTCATATAACTGACAAATTGGTTTGCTAGAATGTGTTATTAATCACTGCATTTCCCACAATCATCAACACTCCTCACGGGTAGCAAAACTACTTTTAACACCAAAGACAGCTTCTAGAGGACAAGGGAAAAAAAAAAAAAAAAGGAATAAGTCCTGTAGGTAGTTTAGAGAAGAATATGGGTTCTGCCCTGAAATAAATGCTTTTACAGGAGTCAAAAGTGCTACTAACTCTGTAATTGTAACAGTACCTAGTAGAGCACTTCCTTGTTTAAATCAGGTTTTACATTTACAGTACAGTGGGATTATATTCAGGATGCCACGGGTTCCCATGGGCTTAGCAGTGACTACCCTTTCTTTATTTTCATAGAAACAGTGATGTGAAACCGGAAACTCTTGTCAAAGCAGGGTGAAAAGACACCTTCTGATCTGGGGCAGGGTGGCATCAGGGAAGAACTCTTTTTCTGTGTTCCAAAAACGCTACAAGGAGTTTTGAGGGTGTGCCAGAGCAAAAGCTCAGTAAATGCTGTAGTTTGTTGAGTAGAGACATAGATGTTTTCTAAAAACTATATCATATCTATTTTATTCCTTACTGACCAAACTCTATTAACGTTCTTCACAAGTAACAGGTCTTACATGCTCTAGTTAAAACTCCTCTCAGCCTTGAATTTTAAAGGTTGGATTTTTTAAATGTTGAATTTTAATGGCCTCAGCCTCAGAAAAGGTCCTTTCTATGTTAGGCTCACGGTCAGAGAAATCAGAGTTGCCATGATCACTGGACATCTCTTAGGACAAAACTCAAAAACTTACAGTAGTGACCTTTTTGCCATCACTATTGTATCTGAGATCCCAGAGCACTTCCTTTACATACTTCCACTATATACTATTGTAATATACATAATAGTATTTCTGGCAATGGAGTAAAGGCTTCTGCTTCCGGCAGTGCCTATGCTGGACTGGTGGCAAGGCAGGCCACGGAGATTGGATATGACTGCGGAAATCTGTCCATAATTTTTTAACTCTATTAGATTTTGCTAGATGTTAGCACTGAGGCCACTATGAAGTCCTTCACAAAGAAATAATTCTTACACTCCAGGACATGAGGAAACACATGAACATAAAGAAAAAGAGGAAAATTTGCAACTTGGATATTTGTTTGAAAGTATCTGAAGAAATAAACATATCTCTTCCAGACAGCTGTTTAAAATGTATTAGAGTACCCACTTGCATTATTTATCTGTCTGTGCATCTGAGCTGATTGTGCCGTGTAGCTTCTCAAAGCAGGAAAGTTTGATTAAACGATGTGTGCCTAACTGCCTTTTTTTGGACTCAATACCAACTACGGTGCAATCATGTCTACCTCTTTTCACCTCATCATTTATGAGCCACAGTTTACTTCAACTTCTGTTTCTGTTTCAGTCAGTCAGTCTTACACAAACACAGCCTATTTTTCACTTTACATTTGGACACATGAAATATTTTATTATCTTTCAATCTAGGGATATAGTCTGTAAAGCCTTGGAAAATGCTGCAAAAATGTTTCAGTCCTTGTATTTAGTTACAACTGAAAAATATTAAGGCATATTACTATATATTCTTACATGAGAGAGAAAATTATGTCTAATAAAATAAAATTATAGTGATTTTTTTCCAAATAATTCATATTAAAGAATAACTAAAGCATAACTTCTCACATTAGAGTCACATTTATAATTTCATTTCAGAAGCAGGTGTTTTTCAAAGTCTATCCTACCTGCCTAGTAGGTTCTTTAAATTACAGAGTTACTGGCCTCTGCTGAAAAGTCAGTCTTGTTGAAATCAGTGAGCATCTTGCCTCGATTCCAAGGAATACAAGTCCCACCTGGATAAAGCCTTGAGCATCCCATTTTCATCTCATAGCTGACCCTACTTGTAAATGGACGTTGCATAAGAGACTTCCTGGGTTTCACGCTAAGCTCTTTAAACTCTTTATGCGCAATAATCCTGTCTTTTCTTGGACTCTTTTGTCAATTATAAAAGGTAGGAAACTGAGTAAATTATTAAATTCATAATTCATTCCTCCATTCCTGCCCTAAATAGTGCTCTCAAACAAAAAGTTCTTGTACCACCATTTGCTGAAAAATAGTATCTTCGTGAAGTTCCCTAGGAATTTCTCAGTTGTGTCTATCTTTCATACGCTTATTTTTCCAAATAGCTATGAACGACAGTAGACCCTCATCCAGTGTGTGTGATACTCCATCAACATTCATTTGTCACAAAGCATTTTTTGTATTCCCACTTCTTGTGTTCTCACTTTTATCCAGCTTTTTACCTCAGAAAGTGTTTTCCCTCCTCCCAAAACAGTTGTTTAGTATTTGTAATTGCTTCTTGAAGCCACCAGCGTAATCACAGGAAGAAAAGAGTCTGTGGAAAAATTGTGAATGAGAAGTCAAGAACAGGAAGGGAAGAATATGTGAAGAATAAGGGAAAACAAAAGACCACCTTTGAACTTGGAAGCCTTTCATACCGCATCTACCTCCACTGCCAAGAAGCCACAGATGTTCATCACATAAGCAGATGAAAGTGTTACTGTGAGATGTTTGTTGCTAGTTCAGGTTCTTAACAATGCATATTCTCCCCAGATGCACTGCTATATTTTTTCTCTATTTTTTGATATTGATAACTAAAAACACTGAAGTAGGAACAAAGAAACAAAAAGAGATGGTAAGCCTTATAGAAACCTCTTTAAAAGATACCATACACTTCCTTCTAAATAAAATAAATTAGCTAAAATAAAATGAAGCACTCTAACAGGTCTTGGGTTAGACTTCAGCTAAGCCGTTTCATTGATGGTTGGACATAATCTTAAAGGTCTTTTCAACATAAGTGATTCTGTGATTCTATAATTCTATGAAATATTTGAATAAAGAGTTACTACTTAGTAACAATAACATGGTTTGTTCAGAGCTGATAGTGAATTTATCCAGTAACTGATAACAGCATCATTGTTTTAATTTCAATGGTATTTCTTTCCTCATGTTATAGAAGAAAACATTATTTTAAAAAATATCTATTACTCTTCAACTGCTCAGGAAGACACCCATTTGCCATCTCATTGAACATAATCAGGACAAAGGAGTCTTTTCAAAGGCCATACATGTTTTGGGTAAGTCAAGTGCTAAGAGATTTCCTTAATGACATGTATAGGATTCCTCTGAACTAGTTGCATTTTGTTGAATCATAGGTATGGTAGATATGACTTTTCTATGATTACTTCCCATGGAAAACTTTTATAGGTTCAAAAATCAATTCTGCATTTCTGATTCATTGAATTAGTTGCTATGGCAAGTAGAAGATGACTTCTCTGGCCAAGCGGTGGTGGCCTTTGCCCATACAGGATCTCCCTGAAGCCATCATTCACTGAATTCAGATGCACAGGTGGTTTGTTCCACAGAAGAAAGAAAGGAATGCAAAGTGTACCTTACCATTAACGTACGTCTTCCCCTTCTAAAGTGTTCAGGACCATGGCAGTCATTACAGAATTTGGTCAAGTTCTATTTTAATCATTCTGGACATCCGTGTCATTAACGACCACATAATTTCCTTGTGTGTGGAACATACTTTGTTAATAATAATATCAGACATAGTTACTGGCAGGAAGAGAGCGTATTAAATTGTTTTCTAACAGGCTAAGTCTCACTTTGAGCTTTTGAATGAATTCATTACATTTCTCCCTGAGACACTCTACTGAGGGAGAGGAAAAGGTTCCTCTCTGTATGGGGAAAAATTGTCTCTATTGTACCAAACAGCTGTCTGAGGTTAACCTTAGTCACTGCCAAACAAAGGTACTGTGAGAGCATCCTCTCTGCCTCCTACCTGGCACACCAAATAGAATGGCCAAGCTTTAAAGGGGCTCTGTGATTGGGTTTGTATTAAAACTCTTTATTTGTCTGAGATAATGGCAATAATAAGAAATCCTGCACTAAAAATTAGAAGTATTTCATAAAACTAAAGGAAAATTAATCAGAAAATCAGAAATATTCAACATAAACCAGGTTATGTAACAATATCAAAACCTCAAGGTTTTTTTTTTACAGGGCACGTACTCGAGATGCTCCAGTTAAAGGCTGGATTTATAGAGGCTGCCTGTACTTATGCTAGTGAAATTATGCAGCCTGTAGTTAATGACTGAGGCAAATTTAATGAATTAAATTACAAAATGGTTGAAGATCTGCTAGAGACAGCCTTGGTAACAGATATGTCATAAAATACCCGTATTTTGAATATGAAACTATTATGTTGCGGTTCAGAACCAAGATTTTGTGTGGTGAACCACCACCAAGATAATCAGCCTTGAGATGTGATCAAACCCCCATTTGGATCAGTGGAACCCTGTTGATTTACTGCAGTTAAGCATTTAGCAGCAGATTTTTTTTTCTTGGATTAATAGATGTAAGGAAAAATAATGGTGTAGTTCATGCAACCTGCTGCTGCAGGATGGTTTAAAAGTGATTAGCAGCATGTGACCAAAAGAAAGTCGTGGCACTATGTACTCCAAGGGGCAAGATGTGTGCCAGTGAGCTCTGGAGAAAGAGATACACGTGGTCAGGAATTTGCTGTGGTACTGAGGAACACAACCAAAGCAAGCAAATGTGGAGAGTGGTGCACAGACCAAAAAACTGTGCAGTCTGCTCCGTTTCTCTCCCACCCTTGGTAAAATGCCTACTAACACACGTCTGGGTGGAAGACAGACAAGCGAGTTATGTTTTGAAGTCATTTCATTCTAGAAAAGAAAACATGCCAAGGTATAAATAGGGCCACAGGGGAAATGAAGCACTGCATAGTTTTGTGGTTTGAGGAAAAGTGAGACCTCTCCGTGCTTGTCTGAATAAATACTAACAGATACAGAATCAAGAGGAGAGTCAAAATACTCTTCTTGATGTGTTTTCCACGGCTGAGGTTCAAAGACTTGATAGTTCCATGTGCAAAGATGCAGGACGTGTGAAACTGCAGACACTTAATACTCCATGGGGCAAAGGAAGAGTCAATACGTGACCTGAAGAGGGTAACTTTGCAGTCGTTCTGTGAGAGGCCAGTGATGATCCCGAGATACTTAGCAGGAAAAAATTGCCTGTATATGCTGCAGTGGTTTTAGACAACAGGATATTTAGAATAATATATTATGAATATAAATTGAGAGAAAGAGAGCAGTATCATGGCATTTGCTTATCAGCTGGGGTTCTGCCCAATATGCTCACACTAGCCATAAAAATGATTAGGCTGTGTTTCTTCCCTAGCTGGAGCAGATGTGGGGAGTATGACTGACACTCCTTCTATACTATTATCACAAACAGATAGCTATCAGAAAGTCAGTCTCTTCCCGGCTTTGCAATGTGTCTCCAGGCTGTGACGGTGCTGACATGAGGCATATTTTAAGCTACCTGTAGATTCCAGAATGAATAAGAGATTTAATATAGGGGAATGTTCACTGATAAAAGTGACTTATTTACCATGCTCACGCTGTGTGCTGTGTTCCAAAAGGGGCACATAAAAAGCAAGAAATAATAATAATTAAAAAATATATCGGTGGATTTATTCAAATGTAACGTTGTCCATTACCAGAGAAATATCTGTCTCACTGCAGGACAGAAAACTTGGAGAAAGAGAAGGGAAAGGTATGAGTCGTGTTAAGCAGAAGTTGGAGTAAGAATAAATGATTTATAGAGAGGGCACTAATGACCATGAAGATCATGAGAAAGCCAGAGCATGTTAGGACATACTTGTAACCCCCATCTCCCCTGTGTTTGCAGCAAGGGCAATCCCTTATTAGGTCTTTTCAGCATTAGCATATTGAACTGTGAAAACGATGCATATTTTATGTGCTATTAAAGACATATAGGAGATGTCTCAAAATTCTTCTTTGAATTAAATAAATACACCTAGAACCAGTTGCAGTCAGTGATGCAGTAACCAGCTGTCTAGGCCAGCAGACGTAGGTCCTGCTGCCCATCCCATAATGGCCCTGAGAAGCCAAGCACTGAACTGCTGCCCTGGGGGAGAGGCTGTGGGCATCTGCATGAGGGAGGTGACTTATCCAGCATAGGAAACTCCACCACCACTTTCACCATCCCTCTATGAACAGCAGGAAAAACGACATGTATGTCCACAGCTCTCATTTGGACTATGCTCCTGCTCCACTCCTTCCTATACCAATTCTTATCAATGAAAAATATTAGATTTAGAATAGGAATAGTTTGGTGCCAGGTGGTGGGGAAAGGTTAGCTCTTTTATATCTTGGAACACGTTACCAAACCTTTGCTATTATCACAAATAAGCTGAATTTACCACTGTGAGGATGGTATCAAAAATGCAATACAGATCACATAATCTTGTTTTCCAGCCAGACCACTTAGCCATGCACATAAAAAATATCACATAAAAAGGATTCTGATGCCTCAGATCTTTACAAATATCTAACAAATAACAGTTTGAGAGAGAGAGAGGAAAAAACATTATGCATACAACAGCGTTGATATATGTTGCCTTATTCAAAGAACATATTTATGTATTTTGAACATTTGCATTTTACAGTTTACCATGAAATATTCTCTTTTCTTAGTTTCAGAGAAGAGGCAGACAGCTGGTAGAGTCACAGATGTAAGAATGTTTTCCCATTTAAATGGCTTAAGCAGTTGTCTTTCAGAAGGACAGAGACCAGCTATGAGAAGCAGCAGTTTACATATGTTTTGTCAGACTGCAGCAAAGGGTTGGCCAAAGTTATTGTTAAACCCACATAGGTTCCTTCTTAATCTGTAAATGCAGTGTGGAAATTTTCACTCCAACAAGCTCAGCACCTCTCAGAGCATCATGTAGGTACTATTATGCCAAATTATCAAGACACTGTGATACAGAGGGCACAATTCATAAGGGAGAGTATTAGACCTATGCCACAGATACGCTTTGAACTAGGCAATGTGTTAAAAGTGGCTTTTCAGCATGATCATCTTTCTAATTTTTTTGCAAGCTTCCGCTGAAGCCTTAGTGTTGTCTTAAGCCTTTCATTGTGGGGACAGGGAAGACTTGATTATAAACCAGTGGTAATTTTTATTACTACTTTGAAGTTATAATTACAAAATTATATTTTATTGTATTTCTAATTATAAATTTAACATATAATTATGTCTGATATAATTATACGAATATTTTCATAATATATGATATAATTATACTATATATCTAAATATTTAGGAATTATAAATTTAAAAGTGCTATAGAGAAGGTAACAGTTCATGCTGCTCTTTTTCATGAATTAAAAAGAAAACTTAGACAAGTTAAAGTGAAATTGTTGGAAAGAGAGGGATGAACTTTATTATGAGCAAAGAGACTATAACTGTCTGCTTTTAGATGGAATCAAAGAATAGGTTCATCTTTTTTCCCTGTGGCAATTTAATTCACATTTTGCAGTGTTCAGGTGGAAGCATATTAATGGCAAATTACAGAAAGCTAGTCATTGTAATGCAATGAATAGCTAATTCCATTGTTAAAATGTATCAGTGATTCTCAGTCAAGGATAAATGACGTTGCCTTTTCTATGCATAAGGAAAAATCCTCAGTGCAGTCAGGAAACTGATGAAAGTTAAAGACACTCTGACTTCTTAAATCTCACATCCTCGTCTGAATAGTTCATGCCCACTGTTCCTGCAAGCCAGGCCTGTTAAAAATAAATAAATAGAAATTGCAAAGGACAAGTGCTTGTTTTGCATGTCGTGGTGGTTGTTTTGTTCAGCACTCTGGGTATATTTTTTTCACCGATTTCCCTGTACATTTAGTAAAATGGTCCTAATGCCTTTGTGACAGTGGGGTTGACCAAGCCACAGCCAGCTGCGGGGACCTGCGCAGATCCACAGAGTGTGAGGGAGAACACCATTTAAAAGGACTAAGGGTATTCAACTACAAAACTTCACAGTCACTGTAAAAATCAGCGAAAAGTCCTAGAATCAGATTTTTTGATGCAAAGTAATTTCAGATCAGTTGGTTTTGTTTATCCCAGTTTCCTGCTCTTCTCCAACACTGGGGATCAGTGCGTTATGCTAAGTAACCTTCAGGTTCACAACGACAACAAAAACTAAAAGCCTTCCTCTAGTTGCTCTGCAAGGCAATGGATTCTGAAGAAGGAAGGGAGAGCAGCAGTAAAAGCACGCAAGCAAATTGATTTTACCATCTGGATGTCATTCAAGTATTATTTAGCATTATGTGCAGCACAGCCCTTCAGATAGCCAAAGAAACTGTTCTAGTCACCAAAGATACCTTTCCAAGGAGGTGTTAATCCTTGCAAAGTTACAACCCCTGGGAACCATAAATATTTTCTTCTTGCTGTGATATTGCTACTCTTCCAATTATAAGAAGCTATATGCATGTATATTTTTAATCCCTATGAGTTAATAAAAGCTCTCGCTGCTTCCTCTGAATCTCGATAGCCAGTAGGAGTCTTTTCTTTCACTTCATTGTCCTCTTGATAGTTTCCCAGGAGCTCGGACCAGAATACACACATAGAGAAATTGGAGAGTTGTTGAATAGGGTATTTTTGTTGTGCAGAAGTACTGTATAACACATTTTCTGGGCTAACTCACCAACTTACCACCTTGAGATATGTTAAACACAACAAAATAATTCAAAGCTAATGGCAAGTTTTTATTTCTCATCAGTCTTCTGTTCCCATATTTATAATTTCTTTTTTTTATTCTTTTCACTTTCTGAAGATGGTCTATTTAGCTGTATTTCAATAGTAAAAAAAAAAAAAAAGAGGGCTTGGAAAAGCTTCAATATTTCTCTCTTGGCTTCATAGGTACATACAAATGTAGGAACAGAATAGCTTAGGAAGGTTTCCTGTTGCCATGACAAATTCAAATAATATACTTGTCGATTACTAAAATGGGTAAAATATTTTTCCTCTGACAATAAGACTTTAATATTGAAAAGATGTTGAAATGTTATCATCTTAATAGAAATCAAGATAAAAATCTTACTAGATAGTACAGCTAGAGCTGGTATTTCCATCTGTTCTGCTACGGAAAAGAAACCTGTTCAGGAGTGGAGGATTTGCTGCTTTTCAGGTAAAGATCAGGTAAGGTCACGAAAATGTCTCTGAGGCTAATCTCATGGGTTGCTTTATTTATTCCTTCCTAGCAGTGGCAGGTCAGACCTGCTTAGTTTAAAAGCCAGAAGTTACAGGGTAATGTTTATGTCTTTGTTTTGACCTCCACCTCCACAACTTAAAGCTGGGGTTTGAAAATCAGTTTGTTTTCTTTCTGCATCAAGGATTCTTCCACAATAGTATGGCTGACTCTTTTGTTCTCAAGGCAAAAAGACAAGGAAAATATTGCAGATCTAAGTGCTAACAGTAATTCCCTCTCTTGCTGGGAGGACTCCCAGCATTCATCCCTCGTACGGGCTCCCTGATTCCTGTCGTATTCCCCAGCAACTAAAGCAGCTCTCCATTACTTTATGCACTCAGACTGTAAGCTCCCCAGGAAGACAGCTTTTCTTACCCTGTTGTGAGTTGTATGTGGTGTAGTTTTTATTTATTGCTGTAAGTGGTCCTCAGTATACCTTTACACATCTTGGGTACCACACATACAGACATCTGCATGTCTACGGTCTTGTGCTTTACTATCTGGCATCCTCAATTCTCTGGTATATTGCTTGTCGCTTGTTCTGACATGTTATTCTGCACACGTTCCTGTGTAAATTCAGTGTGACCGAGAAAAAGGTACTACTCAGCATAAGTAAGGGTTAGCAAACTTTGACAACTGCAGTCCATTTACTACTGCAATTTAAAGAAGCCTGCATGCATTTCATGGACCCTGCTGTGCTGTGCTGTCCCAGATACCCTGGTTTCAGTTGGCTTCAGTAGCTTCAAGACAGTCCACATTTAGTGGTTTGGGTGTCAGGAGAAAAAGAGGACAAATGCAACTCATTTGCAGAACAGTTTATGCAGAAAAGTTGCAATGCAAACTGTAAACTCTCCAATCACTATTTATCACATTTGTATATACCATCTATATATGTATACACAAAATGCTTTGCACTGTCTTTGCACTGCTATCCCTTCCTTGCCTTTTCATAAGTAATTTTGGAAACTGTCAAGGAAATTTTAAGTCAATTCTTACCTGTCAGTTTCTGTATGGCTCACCCCACACATCATCCATCATAGATTGCTCCAGCTGCAGGGTTAAACACCAGTGAAAGACCGGGGGTTTCAACACTGGGTCATTCTTATATGTTATTAATTTTGCATGTTTGCCTTTCATAGCATAATGTGGGAACTGTGGAGAAAAAAAAAAAGGAAAGAAAAAAACCCAAAGTTTTTTAACCTTTTAAATAGCTTCAGTTTTAAGGTGAAAATGCCCCTCTTAAAGAAGCTCTGAATCTTCTCTACTTAGGAACAGTAGCTAACTGGTCTACCACCGACCTATTAAATCCTGTGTAAAGAACGACAGACCAAAATCTCCCTAGGGCTGCATATGTGGGGAGCTGAAAGAAGAGGGTTTGCTGGGGTTGAATCTCAGGCACCCATGCATGGCCAGCCTGTGCAGCTGCCCCCAGCCCTGGGGTGAGATTTGGTGCAGCCACCACACAGCTCTGACCAAGTCCCTTGGCACAGCACCATGCGGAGGGAGAATTTGATCGATCTACTGGCAGATTAAATGAAGCTCAAGAGTCAAGCCAGACACCTGTGTTCAGGTACATACCTTCGGGACCAGATCTGTCAGCTTCTGACATTTTCCATTGAAGACAATCTTTGGGAAGTGCCTGAAAATCGAGACATTCCTTTCCATGAGAATAAAGATTTGTTAACCATCCATTGGGGATGGAAGAGAGACTGGATTCCAGATATGAAAGAGAAAAACAGATAAAATTGTGAAAATTGTCCTCTTTTTCTATGTTATGTAATTCGAAACCCAACCCAGTCCTTTCAAAGCCAAATCAGTTTAACAGATATGGCCAGATGATGGACATTCATATTCTTCCTCTTGTTCAATTGGTGAAGACTTTTCTGTCAAATAAACTTTTCCATAAAAAAAAGTAGTTGCTACCCAAAGAAGATTTCCTTTTCCTTTTATTTTTTATTTTTTTTAATAGGACTTTTCTAGTCTTAGTCCTCAGAGATTGTTGTCTGGACATTTTTCTCCCTCAATCTCCAACGTCAGATAGTAAAAGATTGATAACTGGAGCAGTAATAATGATAGTAGTAACATTTTACTTTTAGCTATTAAGATATGTTTTTCCTTCAGAAATTTTATTGTTCTGTGTCATATGTATCTATATATTGGTAGCTAAAATAACTATATGACATAAAAATAATGTTGGCAGTTTACATTTCTAGAAATTCCATTTAAATTGATTTAAAAGAATCAGTGTTATTTCACTGTATTTTACCTTCTGGTACAACATCTCATGATATCCTGTTAAACGTTACAGTCTGAAGGATGCATCATTTAATGAAAATATTGCTACTTAGGTGGCTGGGCACATTTTTAAGAAAGCGTGTATCAAAATGAAAGTTGCTTTTCTATAGCTATTACATCACGTTATCTGAAGAAATAGAACAGAATGAAGTTACTTATTTTCCATAGATTTGAAATTTACTTTTTAAAAGTCCTGACAACACTGCAGAAAGTGGGTTTTTTCCCTTTGTTTTTATAAGAACCAGTCAGACTTTGCAAACACACACACTCACAGTAGGAAGCTTTGTTCTGTACAGAAGTATTTTTTCATGTTCTTATTGCATTCAACAGAATTGCACTCGTGCCCTTTTTCTTTCTGCTTGTTTGAAACAATGTGAATAATGTTGATCCATGCTCAGGACTGCTTGTTTCTCAGGCAAATTTCCATGCTTGACTTGACTTGCCAATGTTTCAGCAAACTTCATCTGACTGGAAAGGGCCGTGTTTTGGGGGAAGACAGGGGAGTTGGTAGGAGAGCTGTATCTGTACTTCAGAAGGTGCCCTTTCCACCTGCACTGTGAAACACCAGGGATAAAAATAAGTATACTGTGGAAGTTTACAGTTTGTTATTTATATTTCTAATGTAGCACAGCTTTTAAGTTTCTGGGCCAAGATTCTCATAGATAATCAAATTTTTGAATGCATGCACACAGATAAAACATTACATTCACTCTTTCAAGAAAAAAAAACAACGTCTACTCAGCATCTTCAGCACTGCTTACTCCTCTTATGGTCTGCAAACTGCGACACATTTATTTTATACCTGACTATTTGGATCAAACATAAAGAAAAACACCAAGTCTACAAACACTAGTTCAGGCATATTCCCCAGACTATTCTGGATTTTTAAAAAAAAAAAAAAAGTTTCTTTCCTTAAAAGGCTGTTCTGTCCTCCTGACTGCACCAAACAATTTCCAGTGCTGGGAGTCGAGTGCACCATTAAGTTAAAAGTTCAAAGTGCTTCAGCCCAGCACCCTCTTACAGGTATAAAGTCTCAGAGTGAGGGGTTTGAAGGGGGTCAACAAATTTAGTAGGTTAGCATGCCAAACCAGGTACCTTTAGATAAATTCAAACTTATAAATGACTTGACTGTCCTTCATTTCACAGAAAAGACATAGGTTTATCCCATCATTCCTTATTTTAAATTTAATTATTCACTCTCTGTGCAAAATTACAACATTTTTATAAGTAGTAGAATGGCAGTTACACAATTTGAATTCAGATACTTATTAAAAATGGAGAACCATTTCAACTTTTTTTTTTTTCTCAGAATGCTCTTTAAAATGTCCTTTGTCTTAAAAAGTAAACCTGGGAAATTTTCAAGGCTGATCAGTTTTTGTAAACAAAGTTATTAGGAGCTAAACATAAGGTTTATAATGGAATTTGGCTGAACTAGAAAGGATTTATGCCTGTAATTAATTACAAAGACTGCGACGTGGCTCTATAGGAAAAAAAAAAAAACACAATAGCAAAAGAAGCCAAAACTAGAAGCTTGTCTGATGAGCTGAAAATAACAGCTTTGCTACCAAGTTAGGCAAGTAAGAAGGTTAAATATCACAACAGGAAAAAGCTGTCAAAACTACCAGACAATTTTAGCTGAGAGTCCTTAGGAAATATTTATAAAGGGCATGTCAAGTAAAAATAACTTCTTCACCGAGGAGGAAGTACTTCAGAGAAAACAACGCAGGGAAAAAAAGAAAGAAGGCACGAATGCCCTCTTCAGCCTCCTCTAGCAAATAGGAGGATCCTGGGACCCTGGGTATAGTTCTGCTCACTTTGTTGGGAGGTGGGGGCAATCAATTTGACGGGTAGACAGGAAAGGCAAATGTGCTTTCTCCCCTCACTCCAGAATACTAAAATATCGTTATATTCTCAGATTCCTTTCAGAGTAGGTACTCAAGCCTGACAGCAAGGTAACAAGGAGTATTGCTGAGAAAATAGAGAGGACATTGATTGGAAGAGATCCCTTTGCGTGTGACAGAAATGAATGCACGGGGGGCATGGGGTAGGGATGAATTAGTTGCATTTTTCAATTTCTGAACTCACTCAACAGTTTACTAATACAAGAAAAGAAGAAAGAAAGGAGGGAAAGAAAGAAAAAGAGAAAGAATCATATTAGTCTTGGGAAGTAACACCTTGGGAGAGATATTTCTGTAGGAAAAGCTGTTTCCATATAATGGGCTATCCAGATAATATAATTGCCCATACTACAACAGAAAAGAGAGGTTTTATTCTAAAGAGAGAAGAAAGGTGGACAGCAAATGTAAGTCTATTAATTAGTGTGCTGCTGTTACCAGATGGAAACCTTCCCAGGTGAATTTTCAAAGGGTTGGACTGTACAATGCACCTTGAATACTGTCTTCAGTTTTGGGTCCCTCACTACAAGAAGGACATTGAGGTGCTGGAGCACGTCCAGAGAAGGGCAGCAAAACTGGTGAAGGGTCTGGAGCACAGGTCTTATGAGCAGCGACTGAGGGAACTGGGACTGTTTAGTCTGGAGAAGAGGAGGCTCAGGGGAGACGTTATTGCTCTCTACAATGACCTGAAAGAGGTGGGTGTTGGTCTCTTCTCCCAGGTAACAAATGATAGAACAAGAGGAAATGTCCTCAAATTGCTCCAGGGTAGGTTTAGGTTGGATATTAGGAGAAATTTCTTCTCGAAAAGAGCGGTCAGACATTGGAACAGGCTCCTCAGAGAGGTGGTGGAGTCACCATCCCTGGAGGTGTTCAAAAAGTGTGTAGACATGGCACTTTGGGACATGGTTTAATAGGCATGGTGGTGTTGGATTGACAATTGGACTTGATGATCTTAAAGGTCTTTCCCAGCCTTAAATATTCTATGATTCTATGATAGGGAATTATTTAAAAACAATAGCTTTTATTGCATTCTGAGCGGTCTGGAGTATATTGCAACCATTATTAAAGCTTCACAAGCACAGTAGAAGCCCCATGTTTGTCAGAAATGCTGACATGAATGATGTAGAGCCTTGGTGCTTACAGAAAACCTTCCAAAACTGTCTGACACAGTAAGTTCAAACTCACAAGCATTCAGCCCTGTGGTACTGACGGGAGAGTCTCTGCGTGTGTGCCACTATGCTCTCTCGTGACTTGGACAGATAGCTGGCATTTGTCTTAGCTTATTTTAAGCCTTCAGCTGAGTGTTTTGGAGCGCTATCCTCAAGTGTGTCCAACCCTAAGCGTTCCCCACTGCACACAGAAGTAGTGGCTTTCATGCATCTGAGCTGGCAATCTCATTAGGTTGAAATTACATGAAGAGATTTTTACGTGTCTTACAGAAAACTTGAGTAATACACGTTTGGCTTAGCTGAATGGCAGCTTTCAAGATTTACCTCTCAGTTGCAGTTCCCATACACAGTGGGTGGGTGGTACTTTCAGTGTAGATGGCTTACTGCAGTAAAGGGAAACAGCAAAGAACAAATATAAAACACCTCCATGAAGAAGAAAGCAGTGTTTGTGTTTCTAGCCCAGTAAGCATTCAAACTGTTTAATAGCTTTAGCAGCAGGCAGATAACTTCTAAGATTTATAAGGATGGCTTGCATGGTGCAGGGCTGTAGATACAAATGCCACCTTCATAATTATATTCTGCTCTTTCTATTTTGAATTTGTGATTTTATTTGTGAGCATTATCATGATGCTGCAATAAATGCCTTCATAGCATATTTCAAACTTTTTGTAGATCTCTCTCTTACTTTGTATTAAGGAAATGAAGTATTTTGGAAACACTGCAATATATATATAGGCCATAGTACCTACAGGACTGTCTCATCATCTTTGTTTATAAATATCGCAATAAGACACAGCCAAACGTTGTCTGCATATTTGCAGTAAAGTCCTCAGCTTGCACATTCAGCCCTCAATGGGTAAGGTCATCTCAGTCATACCCACTACATGCGCTTTGGCAGGTCCTGAGAGATGTGGCCTTGAGCCTTCCTCTTCCTCTGCATTCCGGCTGGGCATAGACTGGTCCTGCAGCACCAGAACAGGCACCTGGCCAGCAGGAAAGGATGACAGGTAAAACCAGTTTGAGGAGTGGAGTCCCGTGCTTCAACGGCAGCATAGTGTAAATGCCACTAGCTGCATAGTCTAAGGAAAGATCATATAACTCTTCCAAAGCCAGATCATGAAATATGGAGCCTTACACCTTAAAAAAACAACAAAAAAGGATCACTCCTCAAAATAAGATATTTTTACTTAGCTTTTTTAATAGTTTTCTTGCCTGTGGTTTCAGGTCTGAGGGAAGAGCTGTGTACATGCAGGCAGAGGATCATGCTTAAAATGTCACTCTGAAATATCACCATGACATACACCATTTTGATGCATCAAAATAGAATCAATGATAAAATGCCAAAAGAAAGGTTTCACTGATTTCCAGTGAAGATATTTGAATAATTATTTCAATGTGGCTGCAGTGAAATCGGTTCGTGCAACCTCAGTAAATCCCTTCTTGAAATGGCATGTTGAAAAACGGCACTTACAGGGTCCTTCATGTGCATATTTAATGACAGAGAATATTACAAAAGTCTGAATAAATTACCATTAATAATCTTTAGTAATTTATTTAAAAATAATATGAAACACTTCTGAATACCATTTCTTTATAGTTGATGAACAAAGCCTACACAAAATCTTTACAAAAGCCTGCCAGCACTCTGCAGTGTTCTTGTGAGCTAATCACAGGAATATTACAGTTGAGATTAACTTCCAGAGTTTCTTCTATTACATGCTCCTCTTCCCATTCCGTAGATTTTTGTCCCATCCATACATTGTGTACATTTACATGAGAATACCATGGGAATGTGCATTCAGATCAGCAAAGAAAACTGTAGCTCACTCCTGCGCACACTAAGGAGGGTTATTGGTGTATTTAGAGCCAACGGGAAGGATGCCTCTTCCCATGCCGCTGCTGGAAACATGCAGTGTTTGCAGTTAGGTGTATTTGGGGCCTGGACAAGTCAACACCATTGGCTAATAATGTAAGACTCGTTCATTAACATACACGTAACCATGTTCAGCTTGGTAAAGGAAAAGCTACATGACAAGAAAATCATTATGTTTTCCTGTTATCAGACCGATGCAGGTAGTCTTGTTGGCATCTGGTGAAAGGCTATTTAGGAGCAGGCTGTACATCACTTCTTCATAGCATCTATTAATCGGTCTGTCAGATGGTGTTGCCCTGTAGCAGTATCCCAGACTGATCCATTTTGGATTTCCAACTGCAAATCGCAGATGTAATGAAGGAGAGAAAAATATTCTGCAGCGAAGTAGCCAAAGGCCCTAATGAAATGTGGCACATTGATTTCTGAGCTATGAAATTATATAATCTCAGTGGATTTGTGTGTCCAACTCAAGGATCCCGAGGAGGACAAGAGACAGCCACTTCTGTGAAATGTCTGTTTACTCCACACATCACTTGTGGCTAGGTTTCTCTTCATGTAGTTGTCTCTGGGAGGAATCTCTTCCTTGAAAAATGAGCACTCATAAATTATTGTGTGCATTTGTCTAAGAAATTTTTGAGAAATAACCACCTTGCTGCTTTATGAAACAGGACAAAGAGCTGATAGGTTGGATAGGTAGGCAGACAGACAGCTAGGCAGAGCTGGAAGAAAATACTAGTAATTCATGCCTTCTCTGTTNCTAGGCAGAGTTTAACTGTTTGATCTGACAAAAAGCCCTGGAATTAAATACTAGTAATTCATGCCTTCTCTGTTCTTAAGCTGATCAGGGGTGGTGGGGAATAGGTTTAATTTCATTTTCTTGAAAATTAAACTCACACAACTCTGACTGATTAAAAATAGCTGAGCATTTTAGATCGGATACATCTGCAGCCACATTTGTGATACTGCCATCAAGCTGTCAGCTGCCTCTCTTCACGCCAGCTTTACTCCGATGCATGAAACACAGTCACAAAAAGCCCTGAGTAATTAATTCCCGTTTGAGATTGTAGATACAGTGAACATGAATGATATTACCATGAATAAGCCTGACTTTTTGTCTCTCTGTCCCAAGACCCCAGCACGCCAGCAGCCTTGAAGCATTTTGCTGGGTAGGGGGCTCAGTTTTGAGCGCTTGGCAGATCAAAGCAAGGATGCACTAGAAAGAGCAGACAGTGCTTTCATCCTTACTATATGAGCCAGGCAATTGTCCTGGACCTTCTTACATTCAGAGAATACAGTTTCTTCTGTCATGAGGCCAAACAAGTGTGTTTCTGAAGGAGAGGAAAAAAATCAAAGCGCTATCACGTATTGAAGCCGGGGCTCGGGTGCAGAAGGACTCTGCAGCAGCAGGATGGGTTTGCACTGGCAGGAAAACAGGTAGCTCTACCTGGAAGAATAACAAAACACAGAACCAAAATCCCATGCTCTGTGTGGGTGGAGGGGCACCTGCGTGACACCCCTGAGCCACCTCTGGAGCAGGGATAGGTTTGCTTAAGGGCAGTCAGGGCTGATTTCTGACATGCAGCTAATTTGCGGCTGGCCAGCTTGGCGCAGAAGGAGTGAGCGCTTGCGATAGCCACAAGTTTATAGCAAGCCCAGATCTTCCTGCTAACTTGCCATAACTTTGCTCACGTCACTTGTAGGTGGAATTTACTCCACAGCATCCTAAAGGTACTGCAGATCCCAGTAACAGGAGAGTCTTTGGGCCTCTCAGCACCGCACCACAGGATTTCTGTGCGGATGCGCAGTACGTCACTAAGCCAAGATAGTTTTCATCTTTTTTTCCAACTCCTTGCTTAAAAATAAGGAAATGGAATTAGCTTTTCCTCCACTTTAATTCACCTTGTCTGAGCTGGTTACCACTGTACGGAGCGTGGCAGGTTTTTCTCAGGCAATATAGTTTCCATATTTACTTCTGAATGTGTCCTTTTGTTACTGGTTCACAGCGGATTATTACGCCACAAAAGCAGCAGCTTTGTCCAGGACATGACAGTTAAGTAATGTTTCAAACTGATATAGCAAACTACTCAGATTACATATTTATAATCATTTTGACTTAATTTTTTTCCCAGCACTGATATGAAGCTAGATATCTAACTGTGTGGAAGACTTCTGGGCAGCTATATGAGTATTCAGTTGCTAAGTGGCATTCCTTAAAAAACCCATGAACACAATCTTTGCAGTTTAAGCTGGTTATAAGACTTCAAAATTATTTTTAAAACTTCTCAAAACAAGTTCTTATTTTCCTCGGTATTAGACTGGAAATGTAATCTAGGCATTAAAAGCAATCTATTGTGCATGACAATGAAAGCAGAATTGTTCTGTTGACAAATTGAGGTTCACTTGTCAGAAAAGAAAACATAGGAAAAAGCATTTTTTAGAAGATACACTATGAAGAAATAAATACACAATTCCCATGCAAATTACCAGAAAAGATTATTAATGTAGCAACTTATTTAAGACATCAATTTTAAGTGGACCTGTTTGAGATGCACTGATTTTACTCTTCTCCCCAGAAATATGAACTCTCCATTGCTCAGCTAAGACACTGAGACAAGTCCTTTTTGCTTTGCAAGAATTAATCATCCCTTGTCCCCATTTTTTCCTCACTTCAATTCCTAGTCAACTTCAATTTTTTTTGTTTTGACTTACATTTGAAGGAAAAGGAGATTTTTTAAAATTGACCCATTAATAAGGGCCTATTTTAAGCACTGCAATGGGGAGTTGGCATTCTTCCCATAATACATCTCAGCTAGCATTGACAGTTTTTCAATATAGAGAAAAACTTGGGAAATGATAGTATCTATGAAGTGATTCTCAGTCAAAAATGAGAAAGGATGGAAAGAGATTCCCACTAAAAATAAAGTTTAATAAATACTAAATCACATATTTCTAGAAATCTGTCATCTCCATAACTTCCCTTTTGCCAAGGCTTGATTTATAATGCAAGACCTGCCATATGATAAAGGAAAATATATATATGTGTGTGTGTATATATATAAATGCTATATAGCTAGCTATTGATCTATTGATAGATATGAGATCATAGTCTGCTGCTTCTTATCTAAAGAAGTCCAGCTGAAGTTTGACCAAAAGTACATTAATTATTCATGTTCAGGTAGAGATCAATATGCTGTGAAACACTTTCATCTTTCCCTTAGAAATAATGTTCTTTCAGCCTGCTTGATGTCTGCAAAATCTCCTAAGATACTAGTAAGGATTGGTCTTTGTCCGTTTCGGTTTAAACGCATGATGTACAATATAATAATAATATCATTCACTGACAACACTGTATGAACTGTTTGCTTATTAATTATGAATGGAAACAGGATGTCACTGGTAAAACTCCAACAGCCCAGGATTAGAGCACAGAAGCAAGTGTTACTCCTTGTGATACAGGCTACAACTTGATTCATATGTCCATGCCACAGATGAAGTGTCTGGAAATTGTGATATGGATAAAAGATGTGGGAAGAAACTTGAAATTATAAAATTAAAATTATCTGCTTTTCTGCCATGGGTATTAACCCAGGAAAACAAACAAACACCAAACCCAAACCCAAACAAACTTAAAAATCTCCATATTTAGTGTTGACTGTCTACCGTTCCTATTAATGCCATTTGGAATCAGGGCTATTTAGCATGCTTGAAAAATGAAATCCAAGGTACTGTTTATTTTCAAATTATTTAGCAGACCCATCCATTGCCTCTTAACATAAAAAGTTTTTTCTTTGCCATTTAGCAGATGAAAGACTTGAAGCATAAAGGAAACCAAATCCGGAGAGAAAACTTTCCAAGTGAAAAGAAAACATGAAGCACAAGTATTCTCTCCTCTTAAAAAATATAACTGTGTGAAAAACTATGTCATATATTTTGCTGGGTTCAGGACATTATTTCAGATCGAAACAAGGCAGTGAACACATTAGCCTGGATCAGACACATCATCAGAGTTTCTCTCACATGTACCAGCTTTAAGCACTAACTGGGTACACACACAGAACCCACTCCCTTTTACAACAGAAGGAGCATTTTTTCTTGCATTTCTTCTGCCATTCATACTCCTCGGTTCTCAACAGAGATGAATATTCTTGTCTAGACTTTCAATTTTGTGTCTCTTCAGCTTTGGCCTCTTCAAATACACTTTCTTCTTCCCTTCTCTGTTAACCTCCTGGACAGTTACTGTGTTGGTCTTGGTATGTCACCTCTACCCAGGTGTGACCCTGCTGACTCCCCAGACCTGATTACTTCAAATATAACTCTCACTTTCAAAGACTTCACACGTTATCTTCCTTTTACTCACCACACTAGCATGGGGGAGGACATTTTCCCTGGCAGCAGCCTGCCATGAGAAGGTTGCTGCAACTGCTGTGGAGCATCTTCCTGATGTCTCCAGCATCACAGCTCACCCCATCAGGAGCAAACATCCATCAGGTTCCTCTTTGAAGCTATTCTTTGCTGAGAAGCCAAGGAAAAAGCCTTTGGGCTGCTGGGGTGGTAGAGCTTGCAAGCTGATCAATAATACAGTAAGTTTTTCTCTTGTGCTTCAATTTTTTTAATCTGCTCTGTACAGCACCAAGCAGCCCAGGGACCTTGGCCATGCCTAAGAACTCCAAACGCTTCAGTAATAAAAATACCGAGAATTATTTATAGTAAACTTCACCCAGCCAAAAATGAATGTGCTGAAGTGGGCAGGTGGAAGGAAGGCAAGAAGCCGTGAGATTTCCAGATCTGTGCATGTCATTCCAAAATGGCTTGCTTTAATAATTTTCCTGTGTGATATACTACCAATTAGAGTAGCAACTAATCCAGTATGAAGGATTTCATCACTAATTCAAATTAAACCATTGAGAAACACTTTTGTGTCAAAAATTGTTACTGTAAATAACTTCAAGATGGGCAAACCCTGACAAGAAAATTCTGTGATTTCTTCAGCTTGCTACAACTGTACTGTTAGAAAAGACCTCTGTTGGTAATATGTATTGATCTCAAAGCTCCATTTGCAAGAAGATGAATCCAAAAGTATGCCAAAAAAAGCCATATTTTCTACAGATAATGGAGAATGTTCTTTGACTAAAATTAGCTTTTTGCTGCTCTGTCACTACTCCCTTTTATATATGCCCCACGGCACCTATTGTCAAACTAATATGGCCATTCAACGTTTCATTGCTTAATTGTAAATTTTTAAATGAGATCATTTATTTTTATTACTGATCAATCAAGTAGAATTTATAGCTTGTATTCCCCTCACCATCCCCAAACACACTTACCCCCAAAGGTAAAATAACTTGAAATGGGTATAAAAAATTGAATTAAATCAATATGTTTTTATTCTGCTCCAGCTCTTTTCCCACTGTTTTACAATTAAAATTCTATGAGGAAGCAAAGAAATAAATCTTACAGTGTTTAATCAGACAAGATTCAAAGAAATAAATCACAAAGGAAGCAGTGAAATATCTTCTTCCAACGAATGCATAAAAGAAAACTGTGCCTCTTCAGCTGAATGGATAATTCTGTAAAAATGTTTGTCTTATTTTCACATGCAAATAATTATGGCCAGTTTTATGTCATATCAACCAGGTCTGTAATGTAGGATTCAAACTGGCATACTTTGTTTACCCCACAAACTGGCAGTTGTGTCTATGTTTAAATTCCTTCTTAAGCGAACCCACAGAACTTGTGGTCTTCGCCACTTGTTTCCTTTCTACCTCGTTAGCACGGCTGTCACTCATGCACTCGCATGACACCGTACAAAAGCACTCCCCTGAGATCTGATCTACACAGAACTCACAACAGCTGAAGACCTGGCTGTGAACACAGTTTTATTTCCTGCTGTGATGTCACTGCCTGGGCTGGGGCTGTCACTGTGTCCGCTGGCTGCACAAGGAAGCTGAAGACCTGGTGGCAAAAGAAATATCTGAGTTCATGGGGTGCTTGTGGTCACAGCAACGTTTCGGAGGCATGTGCAGGGCTGACAGCTCAGCATCGATTGCTATGGTGCTGAAAGATAACTTGTGACTTCCTCAGACCCCCGCCCGGAAAAACACTTAAGACTCATGAACCTGTAGACACCGGAGTAATAAAAATCAGTGGATTTTCCTCCAGATTTGTACAGAACTGCTGAAGGTCTGTACTGGGCTTGTGCTGAAATCCTTGCTACTTTGAGACTTCAATTACGCAAGCGGCAAACCAGATGAATGGTACGTGCGGAAAAAGGAACGCTGGAGCAGGGTGACATCTGCAGACAGAGGATAATGCTCCCATTCCTGCCATTCTGCAGGACTGGGGGACTACAGGTCTGCTGTGACGTTTCTGTAACAGATGTATGACAGGGAGAGCGGCACTGTGGAAGTCAAAACCAGCAAATAAAGTACTGGTACTTAAGAAGGATGAATGAGGAAAGTGGTTCAGGAAATGACTTCTGACCTAGGTCTGTTAGTCTGACTTTGACTCTGGAAGAATCATTAAAAACGTAAAGGTAAATGACAAATAGGAGAAAAAGCAACAGGACTGGACAGAAGGAGATACAGCCAGAAGAACCAAAATCTTTTTAATCTTTTTTTCATTACTTCTCTGAAGGAAATACAGTAACTCACCTGCATCTGAATTTCATGGAGCATTTGATGTGGTTCTACACGACAATTTATAAATGGGAGCTAGCTGAAAAATACAAGGAATACAAAGAACAGCAAGGATGAGGTATCAAAGGGAAAGGTTGAAAGTGAATGTGCAAATGATTAGTTCCATGGTGATCTGGTTAGACTATACCTTTCATTAACCTGCATTTACTTCATTAGCACAAAAATAAGATTCTGAGATTTGCTGGTGATAAAAAGACATGGTCAATGCTGATAATAATCACTGTACTATGCTGGCTGCACAGCCTTGAGGAATGAGATCATAGATTTGGGGATTAAAGTGCAAGTTTAAACACATGGTGTTGAACAGTTGACTTTTCTGCTGTAAAATGGACCTTCAGTTGGAAATGACAAAAGTGATAAAGATCTGGGAACACTAACTTGAGGAAGGTTTGCAGTATTAGCGGATTATTGGATGACTCTGAACCTCAACTCCATCAGCCACGTAAGTGTCCCCTATCAGGTGATGAAGTGACAGAGATGCACAGGTGGTATGTCCTCTGCAACACAGGCTGAGAGTAAAGGTAAGTTTTCACAGGAAGTTGTACAGAAGAGATATTAGAATGACCTGAGGAATGAAGAACTCATCTGATAATGGAGGACAAAAGCACCTCCTTCCGTTTGTTTAGTTTAGCAAAATTCAGGCCGAAAGAGGATGTGATTACTGTACACAAAAAACCTAACACAAGCATTAAGAAAAAAACCCAAACAACAAACCACAAGACTATTAACCTAAAAAAAATCATGTTAGTAAATGAACAAATTAATACTATTTTTTCTTACTATATTTAATCTAGAAATTAGCAAAAAAAGCCACCTAAAGATCAAAACAGCAAGACTGCCACAGTCTTCCCATTGGAGTGAAAGTAAACAAGTTCTACTTTTAAGAGACTGCTTGAGCTGTTTATAAAAAGGATTATATCAAGGGGGTGTCTGGATTTAGGGGTTTAAGTATTCTGTTAGTCCTGTGCATCTCAAGAAATTACTGTGAGATAGATGCGCACAATCCACCTGCCTATCAGACCACTGGGTCTGTCCCACTACTGAATGGCCATGTGGCAATGTCACCAGCTGTGGAACATCCCAGGAAAGTGCAAAGCAAAATTGTATCTGGAAAATGCTAAGGATTATTTCTTCAGTTATTCAAGAGTGAATGAAGCAAAGGCTGACTTTTTCTTTTGCCTATGAACTACAAATTTTTCAGTTGCCTTTGGGCACAGTCCTGTAGCGTTTTTCTTTAGATACGGTTTTGTTACCCAAAATTTGCATCATTGTTTTTCCTTTTTTTTTTTTTTTATGTTTAGGAGTCATCTGATTGTGCATGGCTAGATTTAGAAGGCAAATCCACAATAGGTAATATCTGTAATAAAATGTTTCGGGAATAAGAGTGAAGCATTTAAAAACTTTTATTTCAGTAACTGAATATAATAATGACTTACATATACATGTTTTTATTATTGACAAAACTAATATTAAACAAAAATTGAAGATCCATGTAGACATAAATACCTGTTCTACACTGTGCAGAGGCAGACATGAACAGCAACTGGAATGCTCATAGGCTTAATTTTTGCGTTTTTATTTCTATAATTACAGGTTAACACAATTTACAGGGCATCTGTTTATGCACAACATGACGTGTTACTCAGCGATTTACAGCTGAGAGGTGGATGATTAAATGGGTATTGGATTTCTACGAGCTTCCTTCAAATAAACTGAATGAATAATCCTTACCAATCAAACATTTTAACAACTTCAAGTAAAACAGGCATTACAAAATGTAGATGTATCGGTTACAGAGGAGTTAGTTAGGTCATTCCTAGGGATAATTCAAGGCCAAGCATCAATACCTGGGGAGCCGAAATATAACAGGCTTTTCTAGCACAGGTGATTATCTTCCATTATTAGGTGATAAAAAAATGGAATTGCTCTCATTTCTTGCCTGCTTATGTACCCTGAATACAAAAAGAGGACTTAATTTCTTACTTATTTTACCTCTCTACATAAGAATTTGTGATAATCAAATAGCCATTAAGGAAATTAAGAAGGTAATATTTACTGTTGTTTAGCTGACCCAGTGAAGAGTGGTGTAAAATGACCTGTATTGCTATTTTAGACAGAATTATTTCAGATGTTCGTGCTAGGTTTTTTTTTTCCCTAAGCATCAACCAAACCTCTTTGTCTGACAGAGCTGATGCCTAAACAGCATGTGGTTCTGGTTGTGTTGCCCAGGGAATGGGGCAATGGGTTTATTTTTCCCCAATAAATCAACTTAACTTCACATCACTAAAGACTGCTCTTGCAAAATATGCTGTCTAGAATTTTGTGAGTTGAAATGTGTCTTCCCAGCAAAAAAACCTTACATACTACAAATTATGCTATTAAAAATATTGTTACTAAAAATAATCAGAAAATAAGTAAGCAAATATCAATACATGAATAAAAATAAGAACCAAAATTAAATATATACTTCCTATTAATATAGCATGTAAATACACTAGTTTAAAACAAATAATTTCATGGCAATTTTGAACAGATATAAAAAATTAGAGCTGGTAGGGTTTAGGAATAAAAAGAATAACATCTCTGAAGTGGTAACATTGTAGATTATCACAGAGCAAATAATTCAGATTAATTTTGAAGCCTGGCAGCGTAATAGTACACTTGACATCTTTTCCCTTTAAATCTGGCATTTTGGTACATTATATTACATGTTAAATTTTATAGAAACAGATGGAATGAAAACCAAAGAATATGTATCCTCAAACTAACATAACAGGCCTTAAAGAATTTGCATTATTTCAATATTAAATTTCCTTTTCAATGAAAGTACCTTGGACTTCTGGGAAATTAAGAAGTCATATTTCTGAGGGTTTCGTAGTGCCTTCTGACATTTAGACTGATAAAGTGCATAAGCCAATAGTTTAGCAGAAGTTAATCAACTGTTGAATTCAAATAAGACTCCAACCTCAAACTTGTTTTTATTCACAGATTTTTCTGGGCTATAGAAGCAGTACTATCACCAAAGGTCAATTCTTAGAAATTTAAACTTTTCAGCATTGAGTTCACTTGTTTCTCACATTGTATTATAGAATCATAGAATCATTAAGGTTGAAAGAGACCTCAAGGACCATCTAGTCCAACCGTCCCTCTACCACCTATTACCCACTAAACCATGTCCCTAAGTACCACATCTAACCTTTCCGTAAACACCCCCAGGGACGATGACTCCACCACCTCCCTGGGCAACCCTTTCCAGTGCCTGACAGCTACTTCCAAGAAGAAATTTCTTCTAATCTCCAACCTGAACCTCCCCTGGTGCAACTTGTGGCCACTCTCTCTTGTCCTAACACTATTTATCTGTGAGAAGAGTATAATACCACTGCTCTCTTTTTTCCGGTTACCTGCCAACATTCAACACCTCTTTGGACCGAGTCTGACTGCAGAATGAGTAAGGACTTCATTAGAACATTTCTTGGAGGATTTGTTGGTACATACATCTTTGGTTGGAGCAGTAGCCCTGTCAACAGCGAATTACAGCAGACATTTTGCTTCACCTTGGCAATTCCAAATCTTTAATGCTTTACTGTTTCTCAGTTTCTCTATTTTAACAGCTGGCAGTGATCTTGGATCATTAATCATTAATGCTTAAGCATCTTAATGATTGATGTTTTGTTCACAAACACAAATTTTTCTGTTGCTGGGAAGACAGGATGCAATTGCTCCATTTGCTGTAAGAATTGAGTTTGTCTGGTCCCTGAGTTAATAAAACAATTAACTATGTACTTAATTGACTTGAGTGAAAGCAAAGTCACTTTTGTATTTTATCAAATAACGAATCTTAAACAGGTCAATGTTTGTCTGACATACAGCTTAGACTATACGCATGTCACGTCACAGCAGTACCATCTCTGGCAGTATTACTTGAGAGAAAGTTTGCACGCATGTGCCACAACTGATCAGGATTAGAAACACTGTGGGAAATTCACGGATCCCCACATACAGGCTGTCACTTTATTTTCAGCAAAATTTGCATGAAACTGGAGTTTCCTATAGGGTTTGTTGTTTGGAGTTGTTTTTTTTTTTCTGTGCAATGAAAAACAGAGTCTGCATCTGCTTTGCACTCAGGAATACAGGCAACTAACAGCAGACTTTCAAAATCTGGACTATGCAAAAGAACGAGATGTTAATGGAGAAAGTTAGTGTCTGGTTTGGTAAATCATTACCACGAGTGCATATGCAAGTACGTCTTTGCTGATTTTTGAAAAAGACCTTTCACATAACCTGAGATGAAAGGGTTGAGTTTCACATTAAAGATCCTACTTCAATTTAGCTGCCAATAATGGAAAAAAATACCTAAATTTCATGAAAATGGTCAGTTGATAAGTAATTTATTTTAACTGGGTGTTTATATTAAACAGTGTGGAATAGTAATAATTATAATTTGCGCATGTATTTAATTTTTCATCTGAGGACTTCCAAGCCCTTTACAAACATTGTAATAAAACTTTTCAAACAGTAACTAAGCTTCACAGCACTCAGTATAGCAGGTAGGACATAGGAAACAGCTGGAAAGCAGTGAGCTGAAAGTTGTGAAGGACTTGGTGAGGTTCACAAGCAGATCGGTGAATCTTCATTTGCACTCTCCTTCCTCACCATGAGCAAGCATGGACTCCATGTAATGATGATTCACAAAGTGTCCTGGATTAAGATTTTAAAAATACCTGAAGTAAGAATAGTTTATAATGAGGATTTTGAACTTCTTTTCCTAGCAGGTATTTAGGAAGTAAAAAGTACAAATCTGAAAGGCGTAAGTGAGAGTTGAACACCCATTGATTTGTTGATATGTGGCTACGTGATTGCCTTTGAATCTTAGCAACTAGTGAAAATCAAAATAATTCAGTAGACATCTGATTCAGCAAAGTCAGTAAGGATCACTTCAAAAGACTGCAAAAACGTGATCAGCTGTAATTCCTATTTCCACGCCTTTCCCTGCTGGATATTTTATGAAGATTGAAGCCTGAAAAAAAAAAAAAAAGTGTCTTAAAGCATGCTAAACAGCATCTGACAAAACCAGAAGCTGACTAATCTAATGTAACAGACACATTAATGAAGGATCATTGCTCTCATTTCACATTAATTACTGTAAGATATATAGTCAAATGACCTTTGAATACTACATCTTTGTGGAGAAAGCTGAAAACTTATTAACTTTTCTTCCTACTTCCCACACAAATTAAGATATTTCTGAATCCAAACAGCTTTTACAAAGGGTATTTTAGGAAAATATCTTCCAGTTTGCTCTTCTTCAGTTAAGACAAACATTCTTGAAGGAAACACTTTTTCACCTTCTATGTCATCTCAAATCTTCCTGAACGGTTGATTCCCCCCACCCCCACCCTGTGTTTTCTGTATCTCATAGGAACTTCTCCAAAGTAAAAAATGAAAACCTTTGTGAAAGTTTCTTTTCATAATTAATTTTGTTGTATACTATTTTTATTGTAGTGTGCCTTAGCAAATCCATCATACTCTCAGCTTAAATCTTTTTTTCTCCTGCCAGCATCTGCCAATAATCTTCCCTCATCAGTCAAAACTGCCTTGACAATATTAAGGTCCTCTTTTAAATTTTATCATAGAATCATAGAAACATAGAATGGTTTGAGTTGGAAGGGACCTCAAAGATCATCTAGTTCCAACTCCTCTGCCATGGGCAGGGACACCTTCCACTAGACCAGGTTGCCTAAAGCCTCATCTAGCCTGGTGGGGAGCTGCTCTTAGCGCAGGAGCAGTGGAAGCTTTGGGTGTGCAGTCTTCGACACACACCAGTTGTGGAAGAGCAGAAGGTGCCTAGTGGCAGCTGGATCAAATTTTTATTTCATTCTCACTGAGGTTTACGTTCTTTCTGTGATACCTAAGCCTGCATTAAAATTCTCAGCCTGTCTTTATTTTATAGCTATATATTTGTATAACAATAATGTAAATCTACAGTGCTGAAGTTTATAGAAATGTCACACCTAGCAACCCTGTAGAAAGAAAAAAAAACACAAAACCAATGTCTTTATCCACAAATGGGGAATATTTTCAATTTTTGAGACTCAAGTGATTAAAAAAACCTTCCTTCATATCCAGCTGTGATCTTTCAACATATGTTTATCATCCATTTTACTGGTGTAGTAAAGTAAAAGGTAACTCACTCTTTCAGCAGAAATTAAATTTAACGGTTGCTCTATTATGGTCGGTTCAGGTGGGGAAGGTGTCTCTAGAAAGTTTTAAGACATTCTGCAAATAGTCCCAATATGCAGCTCAAATAAACAAAGCCTACTCTGTCCTGAAAGGAGCAGCGAATGCAGCAACTGCTTCTGCCAGCGTTATCACATCTGCAGTGCAAAGTCTGCTCCACCACAAGGTTATTGCTGAGGGTGTTACAGAGGAAGCACACAAGGGAGGCAAGAGAGAGGGATTACGCTTCTATTGTTAGTGAGTAGCATTTCCAGGTACCATTAAAAATAATTTGTCCATCATTTTTTGTCCTCAGCAATTGCCAGATGAGATGAACATCTCCTCTTTATGAGAGGCTCACCAGGAGTGCTGCCTTACCGTATAGAGTGATGTAACACAAGGCATTCGATCCAGAATCGCAAGTAATGAGTGCTTTATAAATCCAGTTCATTTTACAGTTAAAAGGTTTAATGAAAGAAATTACTTTTCTTAAAAAAAAAATAATCAGAAAATGGCCCTGCAGTTTGGCTAAGCAGGACAAATCATGCGAAACACCACTTCAGCTCTCTAATTAGTGTCCCACGCCTGGAGGCTGATGTAAAATCTAATTTCTTCGCTGCCCAAGAACTGGTACAGTGTCGGTGCTGTTATACATGTCTGGAAATGCAGCAGAGAAGGATGAAATATTACCAAAACACAGCTTCCAAAATTCAGGAATCTGTCTTCTAAAATCAGTATTTTATGTAATAGTTAATCTGGAGACCTGTTTATTTAGCTATATGTTTTTGAGCTTACTGGAGAAGATAGGTCATATAAGCTCTCTTTCACTCACATGTACAGAACACATAAATAAAGTTAACAGAGATTATTCGTGTGTTCAGCGTAAGTCCACGACTCAGGGCTCTGACAGGAGTACTTTGTGTCATAATAACTGACCACATCAAGTGGTCTCCGACTATTGTGCCCATAGGACTTGTCTGTAGGTCATGAAGGCATTTTATTTTCACTACATACCTACCTCAGGGCAACATCTTCAAAATCCATGCCCTGTGCATTTCATTTCCAAAGCACCTTCATATTACTGGAACTTGATGAAACAATTATGGAAAACACCACAAAGACTGCAAAAGCAGCAATTAAAAATAAGAAATATTTTATCTGGGAATTTTAGGAAAAGGATATGATGGAAAATCCAGTCCTCAGAACCTGTGTAAAGCCTTCTGCTAAAAAACAAAGTAGTAAATCGAGCAGTTCAATGAGAACTGTTCAATGGGTTTGGGGTTTGTTTGTTTGCTTGGTTGTTTACAAATGAAATAAATATTACCATGGTTAAGACATTAATTGCCTCTGTTTCTGGTTTCTCAGACTCCATAAGAGGCACCTGAACTTGACACATTTTGCAAACTGAAGAATCACTTCTCTTTCCAGCTGCCAAAAATTTTGGTGGAAACAGGACAGCATGAAATCAAAGCCCCAGAGTGTAAGAACATGTTTTTCAACATCAGGAAAGGTAAGATATTTTTACCACAGAAGTAAGTTTATATGTTCTTTGTTTTGATTGTTCTGTAGCTGGTAAAATGTGATTTCTATCAATTCTTGAGGTGCAGACTATCTGGACTGTACAGAGATATTTCTGACTGTTTTTGTGATTGCTTAAAACAGAAGAATATACAAAGGGTCATAACAAGACCCACCTCCACTGACTGTGTTTGTACAGAATTCTCCCAAATGACAACATCAAATAATTCTGTTTTGCTAGCTGGAAAAGATACATGGCAGCTACCAGGCCACTTTTTTTTTTTTTTAAAGGACTGAGTTACCATTAAGTAACGCTGCATCTGCAGACTTTTAACTATGATTTCCAAATCAAGCTTTTCTCCAAAACTGCAAAAAATATTCAAACTTATTCAAATCTTTCCAAGCTAAAGCCTGTTCTTTGTGTTCAATCCTTCTGCATATATGGCTTTCACACCTGTTTTTTGACTTGCAGAAAAATCTTGCAAAGGTATGTCTACAGGAAGGGGAGAAGGACACATAGGCAAATCTCAGCAAGAGTCAAGGATCAAGGCAGTGATCTGTCGCATTTACTGTTCCTTATAAATCTCTGGCTCTTTTTTCATAGCTTTCACTAATATACCAGAGAATTATTTAAAGGTTTGATCTTGGTCAGACCTCACTAAAAGTAAGAGCGTATCTTGGGGTCGCAGAATATTTTCTGCTGTCAGGAGCTGGAGCTGAAGAGCTGGCTTTTTCAGACCAGCCACCTGCCCTTGTCTGTGTTGTCACAAGGATTTTCGTGGAGGTATTGCAAGAAAAAGATAAACACTTCTAAAATTTTGCTCTTAAAGTGTAAGAGAAAGTGGTGGAAATTCCTAGTGTCTTTGCAAGACAGCATCTTTGCAACCTAGAAATGAAATTGGACCATTAAAAAATGCCATCCTCAGAAAGTTAGGAAAAAAAGAGGAAATTCATAAGAAAATACAGTGATGCAAGTGATGCTTTCTGTTTATCCCTAGAGACTGAAGCAGTTTGGCCAGGTTTCTCCAGGTAGCCATAGTTTACAGCATCTTTGGTGCTGCTTTAAAACTCTGTCAGTCCTTAGATGGCTTTTGGATGGATTTCTAAACTAGCAAAAATGAATCTTTGTGCATGTGCACATCTCAAGTATAGCTCAGATGAAATCTAACCTGGCCTCTTCAATATGTGGTGGCTTCAGCCCACCAGAAATGCCAACATAAACTCAGTTTAAATGAGTGTGTTTGTTAGTAAAGATCAAAAAAGACATTTGCAGAGACGGCCACGCAATAACTCTGTTGTTGTTGTTGTTGATGGAGTTCCCATCCAGTGCTCAACTGTTCTGCAGCCACATTCTGCTCCAGGAATGAGAAGAATTGGACCATAGAGGAGTGAAAACTAGGTCAGAAAAGCTGAGAAGGAGAATAGTAAAAAAGTAAAGAGCTGCGAGGAACGAGTACCTTCAGCAAACCATACAAGTGTAAGAAGATGCCTGTACCTATACTTCCTGTATACTTGAACTTGACCTTCTCTACCATGAGCTCAATGAGCTTTTATTCTTGGCCACAGTGAGGAGTTGGTTGTTTCTCTGGAGTGATAACACACAAATTTCAAGAGTTACAAATGCTGGGAAAGTATCTTCTTGGTAGGACATTTCCCGCTAAATAAAATTTCGTTAGAAGCAAACAATTAGAATTTCAGAGATTTTCAGCAATTTTTCTGTTTTTATGTAATAGCACAGAAATAGGAAATATAGCACTGAATGTGCTCCAAAATGCAGTCTTGTGAGCCAAAGCTTGAGGGATTTTTGTCTATTTTTAGCAAAGCCTCCTATTGGCAGTTCAGAGTCAGAGAAGCTAGTTTTATTTAACTATTCTCAAGGTGATTTAACAAACACTTCTCACTCCTTTTCCTTTTTATTTTATACATTGATTTTTTTGATAAAGCAATGCTGTGGAGTAAGATTGCGCTATTTAGAATTATAGGGCTTTGCTGCTTTTTAACTTATGGTGCATGATAACTGCTTCAGAGCTGGAACTAGATAATAATGTACTACACACCTTTATAGTGTCCTCAGATAATTACAACATCCATATTTCAAATTAAACCCAAAGAATACAGCCTAACAGTCAAAGACCAGCAGACAAGCCTATGGATTCATTTCAGTAAACTGCTGTGACTCTTAGAAAGGACATTTTCTAGCTCTTTGTAAGTATCAAATGTTAAAACCCATTTCCATAAGGCAATAAATTACTTGGATTTATATAATTTATAAAGAAAATAAGCCAATGAAAAATGAGCTTTCTTATCTCACTTTGCTTTGACAGTGACATTACGGGAGGAGAGTACAGCTGCCATTTATGAAAAACACAACCTCCGATTAACACGTTTTATGGGTTTTGATTTTAGACTCTCATCCATGAGCATGCATAATGTTTTGAGGTATCATGGTTTTTTTACACAAATAAAAACCTGATATAAGATTTTATGTGTGGCATTTTGTCACATGGATGGTGCAATGTTAAAATAAGATCAGCTGAAACATTTACCACATACTTCATTATCTCCTGTGAAATGGATATCTGGATAATTGGGAAAGCGTAAATCTTTGGAATAGGGATTTATGAATTGAATAAAATTACTTTCTGCAACATGAATTTCTGTGAGACAGGGATATTCTTTTCTCCTGAAAAACATCAGGAGTTGTGAAGTGTATCTGAACATATTTCTTCCAAGAATGATATTTTTGTGGTATTTAACAGAGAAACTTTCTCTTCCCATCCTATCTTGACTTCCAGCTTACCAATGTTTAGTTTAAAATAATATTAACATCTCAAAACAAAACTCTGTCAGTTCTCCAACTAACCTCCTTTAATCATTTAAAGAGATCATTTAATTAGTAACCTTGTTTACCAAAATCTTTGCCTCGTACTATTAAGAACAAAATATTCTAAGGGACTGCATCTCCTGATGTCTGTCTTCGTAACTGATAGTTACCCTTTCATACCCTTGGACTCTAAGTGTTTCGTTGTCAGATTAAAATAGACAGCAAAATTCTGATTAATTTAAGTAGGATTTAAATTTGAAATTTTAGCACAGCATTCTTTTGGTCTTTCAATCTCTGTCCGCTGAGTCATTGTCTTGTTTAGTCAGATCTCAATAAATTAACAGCCTTATATTTCTAAGGTGTAATAGCTTTTACTGGCATCACGGACATCTGTGGATGGTGTCCTAGTTTGGAAATCAAGGTATATATCAGTAACTTTAAGGAATCAATGATGCATAAGAGGCATCCCTGAACTTTTCCCTATAGTAAACACTTCTTTTCCATAAACCTCTAGTAATGTAAACACATATCAGTTACTGTAATTGCAGAATATGACAAAACAGGCTGAATTATTCTTTTAATAGTATATAGTGCCAAGCAGTTCTCATTCAGACTGCTTTCTAATATGCCTAAAGTACAGCATCCCGTGGGCTGCAATTTTAGACCTGCAGGCAGCAGCCATATTTGTGTATTCTGCAATATCTTCCATCAAAAGTTGTACCAATGGCATAAGAAGTTTTTACTTGTCTATGTTCCTGATTTAGCTACCTCCACAGAATTTTGTAGTGTCCTTTTTCACGCTCCTTCTCCAACAGGGAGAAGAGCCTCCTCTTGTAGCAGGTCGCACACAGCAGGAGATTAAACAAATAGAAAACAAAGCCTTTGGGTGTCTAGCTTGATGTCGACATATCTTCTGCGCCAAGACACACAAGAGTTTGACTAAAGCAGCTGTCTAAAACATTTTACATGGATGTGAGACCACAAGTTCTCTGGGAAAAACCCAATGGAGAAGCTGGGCTTTCTCGTAGGGTCTCTTTTACAGCAGCACCATTACTTGCAGGGACACTCTCAATGTGTTTCTTTAAATAAATATGGCATATTCAGGTCTGTTGCCTTTATTTCTGAAAAATGTATTTGGCCCAGACCTACTGGTTCCTATTCTAAGGAATCAGCAAACTGCAAAGCTGAAGCTTTCCCCTGCCACAAGAGACATCCCCGTTACTGAAAGCAAGAGCTGATTTTAATTTAGTGGAGCTTCTATTTTCTGTTGCCTCCTTTTAGTTTATTTCCTAAAACTGTAGATAGTCTAGACTAGAAGTAATTTTGGATTTTAGCTCCCTACAAACAAAATCAAAAGAGTACTTTTCTCTACTTTACTGTCTTTGCGTCCCAAAATTTATATTCTTTGTACAGGGTTATTATCTTGCTAGAGCCAGAACAGCTACTGCTGGGATATCACGCAAGTCAAACACGCACTGAGTCTAAAAACCGTAAAAAAAAAATCACCCTACCAAACAAAACTTATTCAGGTTTACAGCTTCAACACATTTCACTGAAAACTCTTTTGTCTTCGTTTCTAGAATGGATCAAAAGACAAAAGAAAAAAAATCCAACAACAAAAACAAACAAAAGAACCTCCATAACAAACAACAACCTGCAAGTAAATGGATCTGTTGTCATATCTACTAAAATAATATGTTAGCCTAAATTACTTTATGTTCTACCATAAAGCTCTTTTGTTATTAGCCTCTAAATTCCTGAAGTCTGCTCATTTAGGGACAGAACAAGGATGTCTTGTATAGTGCCTGTAAAGCTGGATAAAATGGGCACCAGGTATACATTTATTGTACCAAATCACTATGAAAACACAAATAAGAAATAAATTGGGATTTGTGATTCCCTTATCACTTTATGATACAGATTATCATTATCACAGGCAAATTTTTGAAATATCACCTTTTTTTAAATGCAGCTAATAACATTTCACTTTTTTAAAAAAAAATGTTAGATAGAAGATATGAAATAGTATTTAAATACCAAAATAACATTGACCATAAACATTCATTATTCATTTGTATATTTTCCAGGGTCATATTGCATATAAAAATGCACCAACTCAAAATGGAATTAATTATGGCATCCAAAAAGTGTCTTAATTCATTGATGAATAATCACAGATGTTTTTAAACACACCAAGAAAATAGTTTCCCTGTTGTGATGATATCATGCTCTGAATTTTTTTACAGCAAAAATAACACAGTATATCATACAATAAACAAGGGATTAAGAGTAATGTCCAATATTTGGAAAGGTGACATCAGTGCTGATTATACAGCATGTTTACATAACACTTATAAAGCTAATACATCCTTTCATCTTAACCTTCTCCCTGTTATTATAAGTGAAAGACTAACATGCCTCGTGGGCAGAACTCACTGGAGTGGAAATTAATGCCCTGGCAAACTGATGAGTGGTATGATAACATAGGCATGCCCCAGCACCATCTCGCTGAAACTTCTCCTCCAAAATATGCCAGGCATCCTCTTTTAAAGGGAGAAGGGTCTTTTAGAGAATTCAGTGCTGACTGCACCAACCCCTTTTGCCTATGCCCAGTGCCGTAGTTTCTCCGACACATTTCCTATCAGTCGCTGGTACGACTAGAAGTTTGTGGTGAGAAGGAGTATTCTGAAATACAGCAAGTTTGCCCACGACACCAAGCTGTGTGGTGTGGTCAACACGCTGGAGGGAAGGGATGCCATCCAGAGGGACCTTGACAGGGTTGAGAGGTAGGCCAGTGTGAATCATATGAAGTTCAACAAGGCCAAGTGCAAGGTCCTACACATGGGTCAGGGCAATCCCAAGCACAAGTACAGGCTGGGTGGAGAATGGATTGAGAGCAGCCCTGAGGAGAAGGACTTGGGGGTGCTGGTTGGTGAAAAACTCAACACAAGCCATCAGTGTGCACTGGCAGCCCAGAAAGCCAACCGTGTCCTAGGCTGCACCATTTTGGTGCAATGTGGCCAGCAGGGTGAGGGAGGTGATTCTCCCCCTCTACTCCTCTCTTGTGAGACCCCACCTGCAGTACTGCATCCAGCTCTGGAGTTCACAGTACAAGAAAGACATGGAGCTGCTGGAGCAAGTCCAGAGGAGGTCACAAAGCTGATCAGAGAACTGGAGCACCTCTCCTATGAAGACAGGCTGAGGGAGCTGGGCTTGTTGACCCTAGAGAAGAGAAGGCTCCGGGAAGACCTAATCGCGGCCCTCCAATACCTGAAGGGGACCTGCAGGAAATCTGGTGAGGGACTGTTTATTAGGGAGTGGAGTGACAGAACAAGGGGTAATGGGTGAAAACTAAAACGGGGGAGATTTAGATTAGATATTAGGAAGAAATTTTTTACTGTGAGGGTGGTGAGGCACTGGAACAGGTTGCCCAGAGAAGTTGTGGAGGTCCCATCCCTGGAAGTGTTCAAGGCCAGGTTGGGTGGGGCTTTGGGCAACCTGGTCTAGTGTACGGTCTCCCTGCCCGTGATGTGGGGGGGATTGGAACTAGATGATCCTTGTAGTCCCTTCCAATCCTAACCGTTCTATGATTCTAATTCTATGATTATATAGATGTAGAACCCTGGGGTGAAAGGCTCATCGTTCAGCAAGTGCTCTGACTGATTTTGCAGGGCAAAATAAATAAATAATTTATTCAGCTTCTGTTAGTGTTTTTTAACATCCTAGACAGTTGTCTTTACTGGGCACAATAAAAAAAAAAAACATGCTATGAATAAATTGAGTTTAAACTCCTTAAAGCTAGTGAAATCCAACTGCATACTCCAATTTTTAACCTTTGTAGGCAAAGCCATGTTGGTTTAAGGAAAATTCCTTTTTCAACACAAGGTTACATAATTTTATCATTTTACATGCCTAAATTATGTGAAGCTGTAAATATTTCCAGAACATGGAATAAAAATTGCTATATATATAAAAAACATCCTAACAAACAAAATGGTTGAGGTTGAGGTTAAGAAAAAAATGAGAAATGGAGATGACTTCTTGAGCCTTTCTTCCACAACATATTCTTATCTAGAAAGACCACTGTATTTCATCAGAGGATTCAACACTTTTCCTGCAAGCCACTGACAAAAGCAAGGGAACCAAGGGGAAGATGAGACCTGTACAGAAACAGAGCGCCCAGCAAGGCGAGAGATTTCCAGGCCTTCAACAACAAGCATCTGGGGATGTCATTGTGCTTTGGTTGACAGGCTAGACAAAAGCACGAGCTTTCTGATATTTTATTTTTTTATCCAGATACATTGAATAAACCACTGTAAAAACAGAGTGAAGTGCACAGAAGGCAATTGAGGAAGGAGAGATTCTGAAAAGAAGGAGTTTTAAGGGGTAGGGAAATGAATAAAAATTAAGCTTACTCTGGAGAAATGTGGGAGATAGTTTTGAGAAAATACGCATGTGGGCAGGCATTTCAGAAGAGGAAAAAGGCTATTTAAAGTACCCTGATTGTACTTTAGTGCTCCACAATGACATGAAGTTAAGGGCAGGTGTATTGCAACTACAGCACACATGATTAAAGGTTTCCAGTGGTGTGTCCAGGTTAGTTAGGAATGCAATAATTTGCCATGAGATGTAGTTACAGAACCAGCACTGGAGTGTTCAGAAGTGGTGTAAAGAAGACCTTTAGAAGATTAAAGCAATTCCCACACTAATCACATAGGAGGTGAATTAGGGGCGAAAGGAGGAGGGTCCTTCTACTTACATCAGCTCCATCTGTACAGATGAAGATCATGAGAGAGCTGAACTGCTTTATAGAATACAAACACTTCTATGTGAGATGTATTAATAAAGGAGAAGCAGCTGATAAACACAAAAGCAGCTCAGACTTCTATTCAAAATTCTATGATACTGTTGGAAAAATTTGCATTGCTTTAAGGAAATAGTAGTCTTGGTCCAGTATTTATGTAAGGATGACAAGTATTCAGCATTTAGTTCATTACATCCCACTCCCAAACAGGCTAGTTCACTACACAAAGAGTTTTAAAGCCATTCTGGAAGGTGATGTCTCAAGGAAATTTGCTTTGCCATTGATAGGCTCCTGTGGTGACTAACTGTAAGACTTCCCAAAGCAATTTTTGATAAGCTGCAGCTCTGGACTGGTGACAACGTTTTCACTGGTGTTGGGTGCACTGGCAGGGAATTGGCAGATTTGAATGTGAGTGCCAGATCTGCAAAGAGCGCACTAGTGATCTTGTAATAACTCCTCTGCTCTTCACCTCAGTTTTCTCACCATCAAAATGCAGGTAATGGAAGTAAAATTTTGTTTTAGTCAGGCTAGTGCTCAGTCCAAGAGGAAATCTTATTCTAGTAACAGGGGCACTAGAGATGACCCATCAAGGACTTGGGTCTACTTCCTCAGTATGCCACAGACTTCCCATGGGACCTCATGTGAGCCACTTTATCACTGTTCAGCTGTAAAATGAAAATAATATTTACTTTCTCTTGACCTTTATTGGGAAGCTTAGTACTAGTCCTTCATTATTTGGAAGAGATGTAAACGTTGCAAATTCTGCTGGAATTCATGAACACAAATGAGTAGGGTCTCCTTGGTGAAGAGCCAGGGCTGCACTCCGCGTGCTGCAGAGGACTATGGCAAGCCTAGCACACCTCCTGGAGGGGACAGGAAGAGCTTCTCCACTGCCCAGTGAAATCCTTGCAAGACCACAGATGGAGCCATTTAGATTAGGGAAGTTCAAACTGGACCTACAAGTTTCTCAAAATGATTGGTGGCAGTCAATGGATTATGAATGTTGAATATAAAGGTTTACACAGAAACTAATCATCCAACATTTTTGGTCTAAATTTTGGGTAAGATATTTTAGCTCTGACCACTACAACCACACAGCTTTCAATGACAGGAAAACACTAGGAAAGTTTCATATTTTTTTTAGCTGTGTAACCATCATTCTACTGCTTCTTCTACTTTTTCCAGTTTCCAGTCCATGACGGTAACGGATGTGATAGTCTGATGGTCATGGCTAGGTAGAGCACTTTGTTGTGACTACCAGCCAACAGTATATATGAACCGCCCGGCTGTGAGTGATAATGAGCCCCGTTGCTTCTTTCGTATCCTAAGGACAAGTCAGCTTTTACACTAGCCAAGATTATGTCACATTTACTCTACAGCTGGTCCTTATAGGCATTTTTCTCTGAATGTCTCTAAGGCAAGTGACATGGTTGCATTTTTTTCACTGCATTTACACAAATATCTTAGTTTTACGTTGTAGCATGAGCAAGATCTCCTTCAGCTTAGCATAAATTAAATTTAGATGCAGGACACAATAGCAGCACTGTAGAAAGGAAAACTTCACAGAGAGAAAGGGAAGGGTATTATTTACTCCTTGCAAGTTTTTCCTAACATAATACATATCTCCGAAACCCAAAGGTCATTTGTTGTGAATGTTACAAGTGCATGCATATCCACCAAGGGTAATAAATATTGCAAATTAAGTTGAATAATGACTATACTGGCTATTTCATTTCTACATGAGAGGCACACATGGGACTTAATGTAAGTCAGTATTTATAATGCAATATATGGTATGAGTCTCATTCAAAGTTAGAATTGCAGAAATGTCACAAACACATTAATTTACTGTTATTGCCTGAGGAACAAGTGAAAAAAAAATCATTGCAAACAACCAATGTGTATGGAATTTATAATGAATATCTTAATAATGAACTTACTTTATTTCGAGTTATGACTTTTTTTTCTTATAAGAAGATCTTGGGATTTGAAAGGCTAAAGGAGAGAGGTAATGCAGTACAGCAGTAACTAGAAAAATGTTACTTGCCATGTTTTTAACCGGATTGATTGTTTCAAATGTACTCTAGCTTACACAAACCTTCAAAATATTTCTATAAGTAATAACCAGGATGTCAAAAATGGAATCACAATTTTTGGTGAAGAATGGATGACAGGAGGGGGGAAAAAAGGCAGTCATTGCCATAAATAAGCATAAATAACTATACTCTAAAATGAGTACTGGGCTGCCGACATATATACAACCAAGTATACAATGTATACAGCGGAGTTTCTAAGATTTTTGGTGACATAAATGGAGCACATAAAAATTACAGATCCGCTGTTCCAACCACCTACTTATGTTAAGTATATCTGTGACGGGCTGGCTGACTTTAGTTTCTTGTGGGAGCTATAGAGAGGTGATGGAACAGTAACAAGCAACTGCTGTGGTTGGTATAAATGTGAATTACATTAATTCTTAAGATAAGATATTAATAAAAAAAATAAAGGAAGTCAGATGTTTAGCAATGATCCAGTGCTCTTATTTATCACATCAGACAAAGCTGGGGGTAATTGCATTTTCATCTAGTGTGAATTTTTGTAGGCTACTAAGTACACAAATGTATACTGTAATTTTTAGATTCCCAACAAATTATGCAAGGATAGTGAACGGGGACTAAGGTTCCTTAACTGAGTAATTCTTGTTTTAGGAAATTAAAATACACATTTTCCATTTACCTGATTTCCTCACTCAGAACTTTAGCTGTTCTTTGAGGACCATAGATGTCCAGCATCAGTGGTGAACATCTCTTGCCCTCTCCCACGAACAGAGCTATCCATATTTGGGTAACAGCACTGAGGCAACAGGAAACTGAAAACGTCCGGTTGTTTGTTTTCTTTGATAATATTTAATCCTATGTATTTTAGGGTTAACCTGGCATTTTCCTTTACTAATTTTTTTTCTGATTATATGCTTCAGAAAATTAAGAAACCTTCAGATTCATGGCAACAGATTACTTGCACTGTGAGAAACATGGTAATTAATCCAGATTCTGAAGCTGGCATTAGTGTTTTCATTCCTAAATCCTCTATTATTTTTATTCCTGGCCCAAGATATCCCATTTCATAACTTCAGGAGAAAAAAAGTTGTGTGTGTAGGAAATACCTTCCCCTGTATACACTATGTAAAAAGCCCTGCATCTATCATGGAAATTGGAGTTATACTGGAACAGTTAGTGATAAGAAACCTGATAAAGACTTTCCTATTGATAAAAGACCTTGCTACATCAACATTGCGAGCAGAAATCATCCTTAAATTTGGTACGTAAGAGAAGCCCTGGCCATCCATTTCATTGGAATAGACACCTGGCAGTGCTTGGCACAGCTTGGAAAGACACAGGAGCAAATGCCACGTTAGAGTCACCATTGCTGCTCTTTTCCTCATGGACAAATCAACTCAAAGCCATTTGCTCAACCCAGTGTAAAACATCTCCAGGACTGTTTTTTAAGCAGTCACTGTTAATGAAACAATATAGCAAGTAGGAAATGCTACCACATCAGAGTAGTTTATGCATATGCTCCAATTAGATCCCTTACACAGGTCGAAGAGTTCAAGATGGAAGAATGTCCTCATTACAATGACAGTAACTGGCTTTGCGAATCTCTACCCACCTGCTTTTAAGCCCAAGGAGTACTTTTTAGCATGTTTTTAACACATCCCTGTCTGTCTCTTTCTGTGATCTAAAGCAGGAAATCTAAACCTTGCTGCTCCACAATGGAATCAATGTGGTGGGTTCATTCTTCTGGCCAGGTACAGGAGGCTTCCCTTTCAGGGGGGATTTTGAGTACCAAGGGATTTATTTTTTTTTAAATGTATATATACACACATGTGTATATGTATACGTGTGTGTGTGTGTGTGTATAGATAAAATATATCTAGAGAGGCCGATATATATATATATCTCCATATACACCTATAATTATTTATTTATTTATTTTATATATATACATACTTATAGCTTGGGATAATAACCTTTACTTGAAGAAATCTAGGCCATACAGAAAAGTGAGCCAGCATTTATTAAAGACATTCTCTTGAGCAACTTCAGTTATCAAGGCTTGTCAGAGTTTCAGTGCTTTCCCAACCATAAAGGCATGTACAGTCAATCTTCCTGGAACCCAGGGTGTGAGAGTTAATGAAATTTGACAACTGATTGATGTCAGATGCAGCTTTGAATTTGGAAACCCAATTACCTCTTTGCCTTTCAAAGCAGAGGTCATTCCAGTCAACAGGACTGTACTGCCATACTTTGCATTTCAATCTGAGAGGTTGCAGGAGATTCTGCTCCTCAGAAAAGCCTATCACACAGGGAGCAAAATTTGCAGATAAAGAAGACATACATTGACTAATGACTGGTCACAGGAGCCAGGTGGAAATACAAACATACCCTTTCTCCACGCAGACAAGGGTCATTCCTATTAGTAAGCTGTTTGTCTGTGGTTGAAAGAGCAATCACAATAGTCTATTGCAGTGCCTCAGTTTCTTAACTCCATGCCTTTTGAAGGTAAATCTTTCTGTCCAGAATTTCCATGGTTTATACAGATTTTTATGCTAAAGATTCAGGGGAATTACAGCTCTAGACTTCATTTGGTGTGCTGAGATGATAAAAATTTGATAGAGCTAGGACAAATTGAACTAGCAGAAAAATCTAGCCAATTACTTACAAGCTTTAATGACCAGCTTTCCAAACTCATACTCAGCTCATTAGGTTTTCCTTGTCTAAAAATGGAACTACTGTAACTTGTGTAGATATCTGCAAGCAGAAATCACTGTGTTGCAATCAGACGGGCAGAAATGAAGATATATTCTGTCTTTTCTCCATTCCCTCACTCGTTAGAGTGGAATAAATGGACATTAAGCAGTCAGGTGGTTGTATACCTGCTTGGCACCTGTGCTGAACTTAGTTTTTAGTAACTGAGCATTGTTTAAGGACACTATAATGTTAACATTTACAAAAGCAATTTTGTTGGAAAATGCGGAACAGTTCCCAAAGGCCCTCGAGGGGAAATAAGAGGAAAGGGGAGACTGACTATGGCAGAGAAGGACCACAGCCACCACAATCGTCATCCCACATTTCTTCAGGATGCTTGAGGTAATAAATCAGAGCACCAATCTGCGAAAAGGGAGCTGGCTTTCTGCTATAAGCACTTCGAAGCACTCCCTCGATGGAAGGAGTGAAAGTAATGCAGTCGGGCAACCCAGTGTCAGGCCTGATTCTCCTCACTCACCCACCAGTATAAATCAGAATCACTCTGGGGAAGGATTTACACCACAATTTTGTGCACGCAGCAAAACCAGTGCATGCAAGGTAATGAGAATGCCATTTTTTTTTCAGAGATCTTCGTATCTTATTTTATTTCAGTTTTGAAGAGGTAGAAACCTCATCAGTTCTGAAAGAAATGAGACTACCCCTTTGGTCATGTATAAGGTTGTACAAATCACTCGTTTATTTAATCCCGTGCATCTTAGGGTTAACCTGGCAGTTTCCAAGATTCCTCTTTGAGAACATTTACCATAATATCTGCTTATCCACACTGCAAATCTCTGCATATGAAGAATCATAAATACCTTCATAACTGTATGAGGTTTAACAAGGCCAAGTGCCGGGTCCTGCACTTTGGTTGCGACAACCCCAGGCAACGCTACAGGCTTGGGGCAGAGTGGCTGGAGAGCTGCCTGGCAGAGAAGGACCTGGGGGTACTGGTTGACAGCCGACTGAACACGAGCCAGCAGTGTGCCCAGGTGGCCAAGAAAGCCAATGGCATCCTGGCCTGCATCAGGAATGGCATGGCCAGCAGTATAGGGAAGTGATTGTCCCCCTGTACTTGGCTTTGGTGAGGCCTCACCTCGAGTACTGTGTCCAGTTTTGGGCCCCTCAATATAAGAAAGACATTTTGTTTCTGGAGCGTGTCCAGAGAAGGGCAACAAAACTGGTAAAGGGACTTGAAAACAAGTCTTATGAGGAGCGGCTGAGGGAACTGGGGTTTAGTCTGGAGAAGAGAAGGCTGAGGGGAGACCTGATGGCTCTCTACAACTACCTGAAAGGAAGTTGCAGTGATGTGGATGTCGGTCTCTTCTCCCAAGTAACAAGCAATAGGACAAGAGGGAATGGCCTCAAGTTGCCTCAGAGGAGGTTTAGGTTGGATATTAGGAAAAACTTCTTCACAGAAAGAGAAGTGAGGTATTGGAACAGTCTGCCCAAAGAGGTGATTGAATCACCGTCCCTGGAGACATTCAAAAAACATGTAGACATGGCACTCCAGGACATGGTCTAGTAGGCATGGTGGTGTCAGGCTGACGGTTGGACTGGATGATCTTGGAGGTCCTTTCCAACCTTGGGGATTCTATGATTCTATTCTATTGTATTTAAACATGATTCTCACCTTGCCCATGACGAATTCTGCTCTGTGCAGCCCTGTAAAAGCATCACCATGTTGGCTGTAGAGGGACTGTATATGGGAAAGGTGCTTGCAGATTCCTGTACAACTCTGCTGGGATGTGAGTCTAGAGGAGGCCACAAAGCTGATGACAGTGCTGGGGCACCTCAGCTATGAAGACAAGCTGAGAGAGTTGAGGTTGTTCAGCCTGAAGGAAAGAAGGCCGTGGTGAGACAATATTGCAGCCTTCCAGTACCTAAAGGGGCCTACAGGCAAGCTGGAGAGGGACTGGTTACAAGGGCAGGGAGTGACAGGACAGGGGGGAATGGGTTTAAACTAAAAGAGGGGAGATTTAGATTAGATGTTAGGAAGAAATTCTTTACTGTGAGGGTTGTGAAGCACTGGAACAGGTTGCCCAGAGAAGCTGTGGATGCCCCATCCCTGGCAGTGTTCAAGGCCAGGTTGGATGGGGCTTTGGGCAACCTGGTCTAGTGGAGGGTATCCCTGCCCATGGCTGGGAGGTTGGCACTAAATGATCTTTAAGGTCCCTTCCAACCCAAACCATTCTATGGTTCTATGGTTGTGGCAGAGGAGATGCCGTGAAGCTCTGCCTCTCTGCTGTAACCCAGGGTGAACAAACTCCCATCTCCTCCCCTTCAGAAACACCTCAGTGTGTGATTGTTCAGTTTGGTACCAGGGCCAGACTGTGACCCTCTGTGCTGCACAAAAACACGTGGGAGCTTGTTTCTTCCCCCACCATCAAACAGCAAAATGTTCTTCTCTGCAGTTCAGTGACCAAACACAAAATTGTCTCCAAAATCCACATTGTATCCCAACTAATTACTACAGTACCTGGTAACAACTGCTTCATCTAGAATACTAAACGGAAAAAAAGTTCAAGAAAAGAATAGAGAAAAGCTTAAAAATTAAACAGCTGTTAAGGTTTTGATCTAATATTAATTTGCACATCTGCCACAAGGAGACTTGTACGGCAAAAGATGACAAGATGATTATTTTTCTTTTTTCTGTTTTTCACTGACTTTAAAAACACAGCACACCGGCCTTTCTGGTTGTCCTGCAGCCATGCTGCTTGCTGCTCCACCTGAGAATGACCCTTCAGAAAACATCCAGGTTTCGTACTTGGCATTTACATGTTTGAGGCCCAGGTTTCCCATTTTAGTTTCCCTTTGGCAGGTGGCTGCAAGCCTTTGGGTCTTCCACTCAGTAGGAAGACAGATTATTAGCAGTTTTTACCTGGAATAACGTTGCTGAAGGTGAGCAAATAAACAGTGGTCACTCCTTGGAGAGCAAAGAACTGGTCCCAGACTCTCTTCCACTGGAGGGACGCCAGATCAGCAGCAGCTCTAGGGGCAACTGGTCTGATGCTTTCCCTCCTCTTGCAGAGCAGGGACTGCCCTTGTGAAAAATGCGTGGAAACTATATTCAGAAAATGCATCTAGTACCAAACACTAACAATTTCAATTGAATGAAATTGGGTAAACCTTCAATTTCTGATGAGCCTGCCCAAATCTTGGGTAAATGCTGATGAGTCTCCAGTCCTTCCCCACAACTCTCCATCACCCACAGGGAAGACAGGCCCACTGTTGGACAAACTACAAAAGGTTTCATCAGATACATGACTTCAGAAATACACCCTTGGCCACGGGTGTCAGGAGTAGCTGGTAACAAGAAGTACAAGCTGCACTGGCGATGGGGCATGGGCGATGACTGCTCACCTCTCGCTGCAGCACAGACCCGCAGGGAAACCCTGCTCTGCCAGGGGAAGACAGAGCAGGACAGGGACAGGGGCTTCCCCACTGGAGGATACCTGCACAGTGCCAGGCATTGCAGTTCAGAGAAAAAAAGTACTTGGTGGAAGCTCAGGCAACTGAAAACCTCTGTGTGTGTCGATAGCTGCTACCATTTTATTTAAAGGTGTGTTTTTTGAAATAACACACTTGAAGAGCAGGATTCATCCACATCAGTTGTCCATCACTTAATCTTTCCTCAGTACTTTTTCTGATCCAATCAGTTATTTTGGCATAAATGGACGATAGGACAAACTTAACACATGTAACACTAGCTGTAGATCATGATCGCTGTTTCCAGTCACATTCAGAAAGAGGAGGGAGAGCACATGGGTATTCCAACCCAGGCGAGGCCAGTGGTAACCCAAAAATGCCAATGCTGCAAATCCTCCTGGAGGGGAACCTGGGGAAGTTGCTTCCCATCACATTCCTGTGGGTCTTAGTGGGGCACTGAGCACCGCACAGCAACACAAATTTTGATTATTTTTTTTTTTCCATTTTATGTATAACACAAAAAAACCCATCCAGTAAATGAAACTGAGCAGAGGGACAGTCTCCTTCAGTGCCAGCTAAAATTCCTGGTTACGTGGTTCATGGATGATGTGAAAGCTCTCCTTCAGCGAGCACGTGAATCAAGACCTAAATGTCTCTTCAGAGCACATAGGATTGCTTAGTTTTACTTTTATGTTTCTTATGTATGGGAGACATGATTATGCAGTGCACACCCTCTTTTGAATTTACATTTCTATAATTAATTATTAAGCAAAAACAATAAGCTGGAAGAAGGTGATATAGCCCTATTATCTCATAATTTGTTAATGGTGTTAAATTATTGGCAAAGGGTCTCTACTCGCTCTTTGACAAATATGTACTATAGCTAATTAACTCAGGTAAAACAGAAAGTATCCCTCAGGCACCTGGCCTTCAACCTCACATGAGTGATGCAATAATCCTTTTGCTCATTTAAAAACATACCAAAAAATCCTAAGGTCCAGGTCATCTGTCTGGATTCAGGAGAACTCCACTCCAAAGAAGTGTTGGGATAGATCCATGAACCATTTCAGGGGAGTTTGTTTTGAACCAGTCATGTTATTTAATAAAATAGAATTTCTTCAGCTTCCTCTAATACTGGTATTAAAAGTTTAAGATTAGCAAAGTGTCCTTTGAAAAAAATAAAATAAAGGGAACCATCAATGCATTTCCTCTAGGCTTTCAGCAATATCGGCAGGTTTTTCAGGGCAGAATAGAACTTTAAGAACTCAGAATCTTTTTTTTTTTTTGGCCAGGATTTTAAAATTTCACCCCATTCCAAAATGTCACTTTTTAATTTAAATCACTACCTTGAGGGTTTACAAACCTGCAGATACAAATTTATTTCTTTTTATGCAGAGTGTACAATTTGAATATACTGCCTCACATTAGAATATGTAAAGGCTTAACTAGATGGCATAATCTACCCTTCTCTTTTATGGGGGGAAAAAAAAAAGGGAGCAGAATTACATTACTCCGAGACTCCTTTATGCTCTACACATATTACTGATATAATTTGCTGCCAGAGATATTAATCATTTTGAGAAATTTATCTCTTGGAAAGCGCCAGGTACAGCAAACCAAATTACATTTTCCAAGAGTAAATGAAGGAGTAGCTTTTTCCCTGTTTAGGCTGCATAATTTGCATGGCAATTGAGATTATCCTCATGATTTTAAAGTTACTCAGCTCAGCTCAAGAAAGATAGTTTGCTGCAGCTGATGACGAAGTTCTACTTTTTCACACTATGCAGCATATCAAGTAAGACAGTAAAAGCTAACTTTAAAGCCCATCTCATTTAACTATGATAAGCCTTTGGTTGTTTGTTTAGAATGGCTTAGTCTTATCAAAGACTAACTTTGCATGGGATGAATTTTCATAACAAGTAAGCATTCCTAGAAATAATTTTCATTAATGTTGCAGAAATTGCTTTGTTGTAAATTGGAACCACACCATACAGATCAGTTCACATTTTCCTCCTTTATTTACACTAGCCAGGGCTGTATCACCCTACAACGACACATGGCTGCGAGAATGGTCTCGACGGGGTTTCTTTTGCCTTTGTTAGATTTTTCTCTGCTAGCAAAAAAAAAGTAAATAACAAAGACAACTTTGTCATTTTTCTTTTTCTCCCCCAGCCTGCTCAGACAAAGGCCTGGAAGCTGGATCAGAACATTAAAACAAAATCTAAAGGACTATTGTAACTACAGAGGGGCGGAGATTTTACAGTGAATTATTTTCTGAGCAGCAAATGTCAGTCCATAAACAGAAACACTCTGCAGCAGCTATCCAGATTCAGTGAAGTTTCGTTTAGGGAAAATATAGTTCTAGCAGGGGTTCGCCGAGGAAGAACCCGCAGACAGAGCTGTGCTGCTGTGAGCTGAGCAGGATGGATGTGCAAGGAGAAAAGGACAAAATCAGATAACTCAAAGAGGGGAAAGAAGAAAAAAAAAAAGATAAATTTGTCTTTTGGAACGCAAAAAGAGGGGAGCATTGCTAAAAGCCTGCAAGAAATGGGCAAGATAACATTTCCATGGGAAGGGTAAGCATCGGGACACACCAGCTTTACTAACACACCTGCTGCAGCCACTGAGGTGGCCGTGGCTGCTGACACCCCCCTGCGGCTTTCGGGGTGGCTCACGTGGGACCAAGGGAGAAAATCTCCACTATTTGTACAGAAAATAAAAGAAATGGTGCTATTTTCCCGGCCTTTCATGTTTTGATTCTTCCTCCCTGTGTCCTCACAAGGGAAAAAAAGCATAATAAAATATATGGGGAGATTGATCATGGGAGATCTGTTTCCTCTGATGCAGTCTAGATTACTTTGAGCAGCCTTGTTTCACATCACTCAAGTAATGCAGTTATAGCCATTTCCTTATGAACACATCCCTAACAACGTTATTTTGTGTCTTTGTAGCTGAGGCTCTTCCAGGCTCAAAAAGAATTTAAGCGCAACTAGGTCACGTAGGACTTGGAGCACGGAAACACAGCAAAACCCAGTGAAAAAGCAAACAAATACAAGGCAAATGATGGAGTGGGCCAGATCTGGATGTCCTTCTTTGCACTGAACGCAAAATTTGTACAACAAAATGCTTCTTAGTATCACTGAACATTAGTGCCTCAGACTCTGCTGGGCCTTGAAGAAGAGAACACTGTCGTGCGGGACAGTGTCAAAAGCTTTGCACAAGCCCAGGTAAATGATGCCAGTTGCCCTTCCCTTGTCCACTGATGGTGTGACCCAATCGTAGAAGGCCACCAAATTTGTCAGGCACGATTTACCCTTTGTGAAGCTGCGGTGACTGTCATCAATCACCTCCTTACTCTCCATTTGCCTTAGCATAGTTTGCAGGAGGATCTGCTCCATGATCTTGCCCAGCATGAAGGTGAGGATGACCAGCCTATATTTCCCTGGGTCTTCCTTCTCTCCCTTCTTGAAAATGGGGGTTATGTTCCCCCTGGAAAAGCTCATAGTATTTCTTTTTAATACCCTTTTCTTGTAGTTTGCCAGCAATATGCAAACCTGTCCCTATCAGCATTTGAATGTTTCTGTGTGTTTATAGCTGTCTTGATTAATGTGCTGGGGTACTACACGCCCTGGGAAATTCTAGACTTAATCATAAATAACTTATTTATAAGAAAGATATTTTGAAATCCTGATTTTTTTATTTTTTTAAAAAACACAAGGTTTTTCCAAGTCTACATTACTTCCTGTAATTGATGCCATACAGTCCTATACTTACAGGCTTCTAATAACAAGATATTTTGGAAGTCATTTGGTATTTTCAGTCTACTTCATAAAGAATTTGCATATCTTTTAAGTATCTGTGTTTCTTCTGGCCTAAGCACAAAAGAATCTCTAAAGGAGCATATCTCAGAAAATGTATAATGAATAAATAGAAAGCACTTTGCATACTAATACAATCCTATTCTTACACTTTGTCTTATAAGAAGGCAACTATTTATTGCAACCAGTTTTGGCACATGTTGGTAACTGCAGCAAATAGATGCATTGTCAGCGTTGCACAAAAGAAAGCTTATCAAGTCCTGTTTTATTCTGAATTACTTACGTAATGTAAAACCTGAAAAGCTTTCAGAAAACTGCCACAGAACCACAATTTACCTAAGTGGAAATTTGTCTTCCTTTTTCCCCTGTTGCTTCTGTTCTATAATTACATCCTTAACACTGTAATACCCATTTAAGAGAATAGAAAAGAAATTATAGGACAATCTATTACTTGTGAAAAATACTGCCTGGGGAAAATAAGTAATAAGCAACCTGGAAAGTGATGCTGTGAACATACGGGTGTCTTTAATAATAATGTGTACGTATTTTGATCACTGCCTTATTCTTTAAGTGCTCTCACTCTGAAGCTCTTGGTGTCAGTAGGAAGTTCCTGAGTAAACACAGCGTAAACCATATTAAGGGCAAAACCTCTCCATTCTCTTTGCACACCACTGAGGTAAAGAGGATCAGCTGAAACTCTCCATTAAAATAAGATTTCTAGGTAACATTTTTCGCTAAAAAGGCACACCACTGAAAATATACAACCTCAAAATTTCCATATAAATGGAATCAAAACATCACCTGCTCTGTTTCTCAAGAATCTGTTGCTAGTCATAAATACATGTTTTGAGAAAATGCTTAATAAAGTAAAAACACAATGAACCTTCCTAAAACATCTTTAAAAACAACTTTACAAAAGATGAAATATACACTGACAAATCAAAGCAAAAATACAAAAGCACTGAACATGGGGTGAACGGGATTTCCAGAAGCGTAAGGTCCCATTTCTTTTTAAAAGAGGCTGTGCTGCACCTAAACTACTAAGGACAGATGTTTGTCTCACCTGGCATCTCCAGCAATGGAGAATCCAGAACTTCGGGGGTTTTTACTGCTAACTGTGCTTTGTATTACAAAGTTCTTTTAAAGCCAGATCTAAATCTCACTGGCTGAAAATTAATCCCATCATTTCTTATACTGTTCTAAGGGACACGGAAAATAATTTATTACCCTCTCTTTGCAATAATTCTAGAATGGCTCTAATTATATCACATATGCTTTTTGATGGTTATAATTTTAACTAAATCAGGTAATTGGAAGGTTAACTACTGACTGAAAATTATCACAGCTTAAATAAAATATAGATAATGATTCCCACTCCTAAAAATTATACTTATAAAATATGGAGCCATGTTAAGATATTCTTTAATTAATTATCAAGAAGGATAATTAGAGTGAATTTACTTTGCAATTGCAGTGTTATTCCCACATATTTACAGTCGAGTGATTCAGAATTAGTGGCATACAAGGCAGCAGCTGATTTAAAATAAAATAAACATGGTTATGAAAAAAAGCCTGTGATAATAATTCCTGAACTTATAACTACTCCATGAAAATGGAAGTAATGTTTTGTTCACATATGTGGATGGTTATGACGATTTTGAGTAAGAAAGCTCCTTGAGCACATTGATTAAAAGCAGGCTGGTGCTTAGTTACTTGCCTGGGCTGTGCATATCTGTGAAAATGGCACTACCCCATTTCTGAGTGGAAAACAGTAACAGATTCATAAAGCCTGGACATTGAGGGCATTTGGGGACCAGAAGACAATTAAATATCTGCCCCTAACTCAGCTCCTGGCTTCATTCTGACTTCCCAGCCTCACCACCTGGCAGCTTAGCCTCCAGGATTAGCGACAGGGGCTCAGTCCTTCTGCGGCTGTGGAGCCAGAGACCACGGCCACACACTCCTGTGGCCTTGACTTCACCCTCCCCGGCACATGCAGGACTGACACCAGCTCCAGGATGCATGAAGGTAAACATGCTACTTCCAAAATATCCATCTAGAAAAAGCCCAGGCAGCTGTTTACCCACCAACCTGACACCGCCAGTACCCACCCCCAGGCCAGCCACAGGCTCAGGCGGGTTTCAGCAGCCCGGGGGTCAGGAAAAGCTCCATGTACTGCTGTATCAGCAGCACCACCATGGCCTGGGAAGTTTCTTCCAAGTGAGGTTGTGCTACATGAGATTGGTGGTGAGGTGCGGATTCTCACTCATTGGGTACTTGCTCAACCATATAGAACCATAGAATGGTTTGGGTTGGAAGGGACCTCAAAGACCACCTAGTTCCAACCCCCTGCCACGGGCAGGAACACCCTCCACTAGCCCAGGTTTCTATAGAAGCATTGGGTGACAGATGATTTTCTCTCTTACATACAAGAAAAAGTATTTACCTTGCTTAAGGCTTGTGCAAACATCTTCGATACCAACTTCCTTTGTGTTATGTCTGCTGATGCGGGAGAGAATGTGACCTTACTGGAAGACCGAATTGTCTCCTAGCCCCAGGACATAATAGGAATATTTCTCTTGTCCTCCCTGTCCATCGATCAGACTCAGAAGTTTCTTTGCTGCAGTACAATAAAAGGTGACTCTCTTTAGGTTTTCTTTGTGATTGAGGTTTGAAGTTATTAGGCTGGCTGGCATCAGTTTTTCCATGTTTAGTCTTGCAACAGAGCTATATTGGGCAGAGGAAAAATTACTAATTGCTTCATGGGCATGGTAATAAGCCAAAATCCTGAAACTCTTAGGCATCTATGGGAGGTAACTATGCCTTGTACATCCAAAAATAAGAGGAAAGTGAGGGTGGAACCTGGAAATTTTTTCATTCCCTTCAACTTGTCTCCCTCCTCTCTTTAGACCTGAGTGAAGCCTCGTTTCAGTTACAGTGGTTTACTTACTTGCCATCTTTCTAGAGGCAGAACAAGAGCTATGTTCCTCAGGGATACTTGGAATTAGCACCCCCTCTTTTCTTCCAAGATCTATACTCAGACACTTCAATGCCTGTTGCTGATATGTAGTGATGTCTTTAATACCTAGCTAGTTAAGTTGTCGGGATTTTTTTTTGATTTTAGTTTGTTTTTTTTTTTTTTTTGTTTGCACAGCCTCAGATAGATTCAGCTTTGTTTTGCATTTGCTTTCACTGGAAGAAATCCTGGCACAGGGCCTTCATGGCAGAAACTCTACCATGAGAGGAGAGTGTGCTGGCAGAAGGAAGGAGCTGCTTCTGCCAAGGGAGTAATGGGGGGGGGG
>VWZZ01003040.1:550133-569347 GCA_013399095.1 Psophia crepitans
GATCATCCAGGCCACACCTCCTCAGCTTGCCCACAAGGATGCCGTGGGAGACGGTGTCAAATGCCTTGCTGAGGTCAAGATAGACCACATCTACTGCCCTTCCATCATCCATCCACCTGGTAACATCCTCATAGAAGGCTATCAGGTTGGTCAAGCATGACTTTCCCTCGGTAAAACCATGCTGACTGTTCCAAATAACCTTCTTGTCCTTGATGTGCCTGGAGACAGTGCCAAGGACAAGTTGTTCCATCACCTTTCCTGGCATGGAGGTGAGGCTGACCGGTCTGTAGTTACCCAGGTCCTTCCTCTTGCCCTTTTTGTAGACTGGAGTGACATTAGCCTTCCTCCAGTCCTCAGGCACATCTCCTGTCTCCCATGACTTGCTAAAGATGATGGAGAGCGGCCTGGCAATGACCTCCACCAGCTCCTTCAGCTGGGAGGGAGGTCAATTTGTACAATTTAGCTCATGGTTGAGATGTGCAAGATCCAAAAAATCTGGAATTTCTCTTCCTATTTTCCCTAAGGAGTTGATCTGTCAGGTCTTCCCTCTGCATGCTCAGCATGAATGACCCTGACATAAAACACAGCTCTGACCACACCATTCAGAAAATCCATTACTTTCAAGATTAGCGTTTTAAGCACTCATCCAGGACATGGGAAACTGAGTTTCATCATTCATAAGACACGTAAGGCCAGGAGAAAGGCAAGGACCTTCTCTCATCCTGCATGTTTCAAATGGCTGGTTCACCTTGATGGCTCTGGATACTGTGCTGAAGAGTTGAGGTCATCTCACATGCTATCTAGAGTGTACAGCTACTTAAAACTGATCTCTGTGTTCAACTCTGACAGATAAATACCAAAAAAATGGATGCAGCAACAGTCACTGCATCAGCAACTAAATCTGTTGGGCACATAGACCTAAATGCAATGATAGAAAGTAATCTGTCATTTAGCAAAAGCAGAATACAAACTTTAAATCCTGACGTATTAATTTTTTCTGCACATAAAATCAATCACCTTACTCAATGAACATTGATTGGCTCATCAAATGGTAAAAGAGCAGAGGAAAACATATAATCTACTACAACTAACAAGTGTGCCAGGACAAGTACAGCCTCTTTTCTAGATCATTTCTGAGACAGAATAAGCTTAGCACTGCCACTAACACGGTGCGTGAAGGGTTTGTTTTCATTCAATGCAGCAAAACACGTAGTTAAAGGCAGAGATGAGTCTCTGTACACCACACTGAATGAAGGACTTGGTTATTGAACATCTGACTCCAAAAGTGACATGAGTGGTTGCTGCTTAGTTGTTGGACTTGATTTCATCAGCTTTTGCCCAGAATTGCTTGACTCATCACCACCTGCACATTGCCACTCGTACATAGCTCAGGACCCAATCTAAATCAGTCATCATTAGTGCACTTACCCAACTGTCTTACGCTGGGTTTAAGCAACCCCCCAAACACAGACCTGCCTTTCTGCATTTTGAAGGGATTGTACTGCCAATTCCCCTCAGATTTCTTCATCTACCTGAACTTCACTTTTAGCGCATCAAAAGTTCTTTCGATTACAGATTTAGAAGATGATGTGCTGCATTTTAATGATAATCTTCTGGAGGTTGAGGACTAGGAACAAGAGGCTTTCTTGACTTCAGTTGTACCTGAAGGGAATGAAGCGCTGTCAGCTAAAAAGGAAAAAATAGTATTTCAGTTTTATTAAAATTGTTCCTAAAGGGGTATATTCTGCTCTCAGAATAACTGAATTGATCTACAGAGAGGTAGTCTGCATTCAAGGTGGTAGTACTGAAAGAAGGACTTAGCCTATGTGCTGTACTACAAGATATTTGAATTTTGGAAATACCATAAGGAGCGAGGGAGCCAACAGTTCTGCTTTGATGGTATTTTGTCCTCAGACACACAATCGACATTTTCCTGGTTTAAATCTGCTTCTGTGCCTGAACAGGTGAAAATTTCTCCACTTCCCATATCTTCAATTTTTTCCAGAAAGGCAGTGACAGGGAATAGCATAAAAGATACCCCAAGATCACAGTCTAACATAGGTATAACGGTAAAGAGAGAGCAACTGGTTATTTTCTCAAGAAATCCCCTTTGTTCCCCCCCCCAAAAAAAAAAAAAAAAAAAGAGAGAGAGAGAAAAGCCTTGAAAAACAGGAATTTCTTCCTTCTTCCATCATTCTTAAATGTAGGTTACAGTACCATTTTCTCAGCTATATCTCAAATCTTTCATTATTCAGATGAATCAGTCTGTTTAAATTTAGGATTAAGCACTGAGGGGCAGTATGAGAAGAACTTAAATTATCATTTGCTCTCTTGACTAACAATTAAGATGCTTTTCCCCATAATATCAGTCCAGTGAAGGCTTTTGCCTTGGAAACAGTAAATTTTATGATCCAGCTTTTGAATACTTTTACCCTGGGACATAATTTTGAATTCTGGAAGTCGGGCTGATGGAGAAGTCATGACTTTTAGTCATAGTGAATTGCACCTCACTTGACAAGCAGTCCCCCAGGGACCATGAAGCTCCTCCTGTTTCACAGAGGAAGCTTATGTAACTGCATCTTCCTCTTACTGAACATCTACAGCCTCCTGTTGCCATTCATGAATCCATGATGACTTACTTGGGATTACAACTGTTTTGTTTGGGGTTTTTTTATGGACAAAATGTATTTCCTTGTCTTAATTTGGTGCTCCACACTATTAGGCAACATATCACATCCCTTGTCACACAGGGTGTTTCCCAATGCCTATATCAAACTGTCCAGGCAATGCTGTTATAAATTTAGATAAGTATATACAGCTTCTTAGTCTCTTGGGATTGGACAAGGATATAACACAAACTAGAAAGATTCTAAATTATTATCTCCCTCATGTTTTAAAATAATAATTTATTTTATCTTTTTTTTTTTTTCAAGGTAATTTCTCTAATCTGGCTGTAGAACAGAGCTCCTGTCTTGGAAATGTCTATTACCCCATGCCTGCTGCCCTTTTCAATCTCTGCTGAGTCTTTTTTCCTGGTAACATATTAAAAAAAAGAAGAAGAAGAAAAAAAGACAGATTACACATAATAAAGTTTACTCTGCAGAGGCAAAAGCAGCAAATGTTTGTAGAAAAAATGCAGGTGAATAAAGATAAATGGTGGCTTGGGACCTCTCCAACTGAATGATTCATCATCTAGCTGCTTCTCTGAGATATGTTTGATGCTAACAACATTTATGCAATATACTCGGGCTCGGGCATGACATGGCCTGCCACGAAAGGATAAACAACCTCCTGCTCTGCTTGAGAACTCCATCTAAGATGCATTATCATCTGCTATTACTACATTAAATTGGCAGAAAACGAGCCTTTTTCAATACGATTATACATCAGCCTCAATAACTTATTTCAGCCTATGTAAAATTCTAGCACTTCCTAATCTTTTACCTATACCTGTCCTAGGATTTTTTTATATTATTCATTCAATGCCTCACATAAAAAATGTGATGTCAGGTCTGTAGGGAAGGAACCATGAGAAAAAATGAGGACAATATCAAGCACTGAGAATACAATTTGAATTAACTTTTCCTCAGGTATGACACTGATGAGTCAAGTGTAAACTGCAGCTGACAAAAAAAAAAATTAAAAAAAATCTAAAAGGTACACTAAAAGGGTTTGATCCAACATATCCCACCAGTTACAAACACAGGTTTTTGTGTCTTTCTCGAGTGATATAAGATTATGTGCAAGGATGGTTCAAACAATTCGTGCAATCTCGACAAGACTGGATAGCTAAAATGGGATTTTCATAGATGTAAATTGGGGACCGGGCATCTGCATCCCTTTTCATGTTGATGATAATAAGAATGGTCCTCCTGGGTGAGACTAGAAAGCCTTATAGTTCGGTATCTTGTTGCTGAGAATTGCCATTTCATACGTATTCTTTTAGTAAAAAGAAAAAATTAAGTTTATCATCTGTCTAGGGCTGCTTGAGATTCACTTTGTGCTTAAGTATTGTTATGAAAAATGCCAGATCTAACTATTATTGCTGTGTAATTGCAGCAATGAGGACATGAAGAGACAGAAAAACAGTTTAAACACTAAAGAACAAGGTATCATAGTCCACCATAATGTTAATGAAGGTTTATAGATGCAGAGGTGGTATTGGATGGACGATGCACAGATTGGGAAGCATGCAAGCACAGAGTAATGGATATATAGCTTGGACTGAACACATGGAACTGCTAATGGCTGGAGCCATATGGAAAGGGAAATACCCAGCCAGAAAGAATTAAAAAATATGATAACTAGTAGCAACATATATGAAACAATACATAAGAATCTGGTTAAAGAAGTGAAATTCTAGTTCGAACTCTTCGCACTTAGCCACAATCAGGCACACTGCTGAGGGGTCGGCTGGACATTTGCCACATTCGTATTTTGAATGAGTATGTATCATGCACATACACACATAGTGTTGGCCATGTAATATGGAACCCTCAATAAAAAACCTTACAGATTTGCTTGGGTAAGAGTCTAAACCTGGTTCCTGGATGAAAAAAAAAAAAAAAAGACCTTGAAGCAACAGACAGACCTTGAAGGGACTGGTGAATATGGATCAGGATCCCTCAGCAGCTGCAGCCCCTGGCAGGTCTCAGTCTGCCATAGCCCCAGGCTCAGCATGAGTTGCAGATTTTCTACAGCATGAAGGTGTCTGAGCAAGAACCGCTCCTACACACTGACCAACTATGAACCTGAAAATTGGTGGATAATTCGGTCAGTACCAGGACAGGCCATGTGGATAAGCGATGAGTGCGTTGAAAGATTTCTGCAAGGTGAATAGCAGTTGCAATTGCAAGCCAAAAAATTCATAAGCTGCTTGGTATGAAGATTCCAGCTGCTGCACAATTTCCCTACCCAGCAGAACAGAGAGCAGCCAGAGCGCCGCACCTTCCAACTTTCCTGTTAACCTCAACCAACGTGCTAGCAGCAGTGCAATGGATCGAAGCTTTCCGACATATTTGGTAAAGATGAAGAAAAGCTGCTGAATCATGTCATCTGCGTAACGAAGTACCGCTGCTAATGCTGCGCAATTCACAGTACTTTGCTTCCAGCGCCTGACGAAACACTGCTATCACAAAACAGACTTTCCCGCTTTGATCTCTGATGCCACCTTTGAATTCTGACAAATCTTCAGTTCTCCCCAAATCTCTTCCCTGCCCAGGTGAGGGTTAGCCCAGGAACTGGATTAGAAAGTTGTCCTTGGGCCCCAAACCTGGTGTTTAGTTATCACATAAATGCACACCGTATAATCCCCTTTCATAGACTGATCAAAGCCTGCTTTTAAACTAGTTCAAGTTCTCCTTGCTCATATTAGCTGTCTTAGAGCCTCACCTTCAATGGGTAGCAAGTTTCTTCTCTTTTTGACTTTGTACAGACTGAAACAGCCTATTTTATAGATAAAAGCATCTCTGATTTTTGCACAATGAATTTGAACTTTGCCCTTCATATTTAAAAAATATAAATTGTGTACTTGACTACTTTATCATCATAGTAGCTATATCTCTGCAGCACATGGCAACACATGTAGGGTTTTTTTCTGACTAGTCACTGAACCCAGCAGTACACAAGCTATTTCCAACCAAAAAATCACATTTTCGCTTTCCCCAGGTGACTTGTCTGGTTTCACTATCAGCCCCACAGAAACTGCAACAATGCCCCACAGGAGCCTCTGTGGTGCTTTAAACTAGATCACAGACAACTTCTGAACACAGCTTAATAAAATACATCAACATTTCCTGGAGAGTAGGGAAAGGTGTCTCATTTGATGGGAAGATAAATGCGCTTGAGTAAACACTGAACGTATTGTAAGTAAAAACTCATAGCCTGGTAAAAGCACAGCGCTTGTCTCTTCAGCTTATGGAAATTATGTTTGCAGGTCATAGCAATGCACTGACTTCCCTGGGATGCTGTGGGACCTGGCCCCAAACCTCCTCCCAGCCACCTTCCTCCTCAGACCAGGTACCCCATGAAACAGAAACCGGGGTTTTTGGAGATCTTGTGATTACACTTGTGATGTACCCTAACAGTTTCCCAGACTGCATGGTGCTGAGAGACTTGCTGAGGAAATTCCTCCTCTTCTCCCAGCACAGAGAAGCCAAAGCTATCATATGAAAAAAAAATTAAAAAATTCCAGATCATTGTGGTTTTGAGGTAAGCAGAAGAAATCCCTTTAGGAGCAGAGTCCGGATTCAGACTTCTTTCATCCCAGCTTCAATGCTCCTCACAGCGGTCCCTGCCCGACCAGCAGCCCTAATTGAAGTTTGACAAAGCGTCAGACTTTATGTAACACCCTGTTTTTATGGCACTTCAAGGAATATTTGGTCACTGCTCTAAGATTTTGTACAACACAACTTTTCAGTGCTGTAATGTTTTGGAACTTTTGCATGACAAACTTTCCAAGGAATGCTACTTTTACTGGTTGTCAGAGACAGAAGACTCGGTCCTCAGCAGCTGTGGGTAAGATCAGGCCTGTCAGCTCATATTCACACTCTTCAAAATTTACCCAAAGAACATGATTTTATTTCAAATTATAGATAGAATATATAATTTCATTACAAATTATTGCATTTCCTGAAATATGTTTCTTTTAGCAATTTGCTAAAGCCCATAAGGTGGAATCTCAAACATTTGCTGTCAAATATGATGAAATCATATTGTATTACTTACTATATTATTTCTCCCATCAGCTTTCTTATAATCTGTTTACAATTTTCACAGCAACATAATTTATTTTTCTCTAAACATTTTTTTTCAAAACAAATCTTCTTTTTTGGGCTTCTAAAGAATCTTTTCTGTGAATTTGAAAGAATATTCTTTGAGTCACACTTCCTAATGCTCCTAAAGCTGCTTTTTGGCCATTTTCCTTTTGGTTACCACCTCTGTCTTCATTTGGTTTGACTGGGTTTCCTGTTAAGGATGTCAGTTCTAATGAGCATCCTTCCATCTCATTTTGTAAGGTATCAGCACATTCAAATCGAGATCTTTGTGAACAGCCGTGTGTTAACTCCTGTCTGTTTCAGTTGGCATCAAAGCCTGAGCATTTTCTAGCTTCCACTAGCTCTGTTACTCAGCACTTTGTGCCATTTGGTCTGAAAGACACATATATTTGTGATTATCCCCAAGCACAAAAATTTTCAGGGTCAATTAAGACCTATCTACATTGGAAAGGGATGGGAAGGAAAAAAAGAGAAGGTAAAAGTAGTTGCAAGGAAATAGGTCTTCCAAAGCTTCAGCTCATTTCCTTTACTAGTCTACTCATATGTTGTGAGAAGGTGTAAGAAATGTTGTGCAGCTATCTCAACTTTGTAAGTGACAGCCCAAGACTGAGATGCTGGAGTCACAGCTCCCGCTCGGCTGTGGGAAACTCCTCAAACAGCTGTACTCACATATACCAATGGATAGTTTCTCTCCCACGTCTACCTTGTGGGAGTGAAAGTATTTTGTTCAGTGGAGCTTGAAGAGTAGTGTTTCATCACAACAGACACATCTCTGTTTCCAAATTAGTAATGCAACATTCCCCATTAATTCTCTGAAGGGCATAAGCCCTCCAACAGGGGTTGTGTATAGAACGTAGCTAAGGTACTCCGCTTGTGAGTCATTAGGGCATGAGCCAGCAGCTACTGAATTTGGTGAGTGGTGATGTTGGTCCCAGGTCTTTCCAAGTTTTATCAGTAAAACTATCTCAGGTTTCTTATTTCAAGACAAGTAATTGGGGAAAGCAACCACTTCTGATTTATTTTCCTTAATCTTGTGAATGAGAACAACATTTCTGTTTTTTCTTAAATAATTAACTTTTTGTCTGCAAGATCATTACTATACTCCATGTAAAATCTATGACTCTTCCTAGGTATCCCTTAATGTTTTATGAACCCAGTCTATATGTCCATTAGACCCTTGGGATTCATAACTGGTGTTAATCCACAGCCATTAAAAATACAAGGTCATTTTGAAAATGCAAAAAATCAAGCAAGCATCTTTCAAATCTGTATCTAGTTCTTTTCCACTCCTCATTAAATTTCAATTGGTGAAATATATTGGTCTCCCTTAATCTTTTATCATGGGGGAACATACCATGCACAGACCATCTGGTGGTGAGTAACGGGTTAGCCACAGCGGCCTTTTTGGGGTTCATTACAAACTAGACTAATATTGCCCAACAGCTGCCAGTTCTGTTTATGAAAGGCAAGCTTACATTCGTGTGATGCCATTCCTTGGACAGACCCTTTCAGACGAGTTGTATAATAGTCCAAAAGTGTTGGGAGGATTTTCTACAAGCGTCAGTTATAAGCAGGTGCCCTGAGAGAGCAAATGAACTTGGTTTTCATTTGGTAAATTATCTTTTCCCAGACAAGCTCTGGTTTTCATCACATGAGCCTCTATTGCTTACTTCAGAAACCCTAGGGTGATAAAGCTGTCTGACGGAGATTCACCTCATCATCATAAAGCATGAAACAAGCAGTTCAAACAAAGATGCTAGGTGACATTATGGAGCCCAACTCTAAAGAAGAACATCTTTAATGTTAACGAGCCGACCTTTGAAAAATATCATTCATCACATCAATCAACAAAAACACTAAAACATTTCAGGTATTCCTGATAATTAAAATTATTACCTCTGATTGATTAAATTAGCAATCAAAAAAGTGGTAAATTTAATATAGGTTTAGCATACAGGATGCATATATTTCACAGCATCATTTTAAGTAGTCCTCCATTTTCCATTTGTAAGATATTATGTGAACAACCCCTGTTTTTGTCATCGTATTTTATGGTTTGGAGAGATAAAAGCTTCACTGCTACTTTACTTACTGTCTCCTAAGGACACACATTTTTATATGCAGTTTGTGAGGCAGAAAGACCTGGATACTCAGAGATGGAGTTATGTTAGCTTTAAAAATATTTATAGCATCCTTTCTTCTTTTAAATTACACCCGTCAGTCAAACACAGCACTCACTGAAGAAGCCTCAATCCAAAACCTGTGCAGTTTGAACTAATTTCTGTATTTCTGCAAAAGAACATAGATTGGTTGTTTTGCCTGCAGAGCAACTGATGACCTCGCATTGATCACATGCTTTTTCTTTATTTGACTACTTTTTTTTGTTTGTTTATCTTTCAGACATCAGCATGCTTTACAGACGGGCATAGGCTATTATCCATCCCATTTCACACCAGAACATCTAAGGCTCCAGGTGGCAGGAGTGACCTAAGTCACTGCCAATGCCAATGGAGCCATGAGGCAAGACCATTGACAGAGCCTGGGAGAGCCTAGAGACAGCACACCAGCCACTTCTCAAGATGTGTGGCAAAGATCCCTGACTCCTTCTTTGCATATCTCAGCCATTCATCCCACAGAAAAGGTTTCCATCAAGTACTGTGTGAGAAAAAAGGTTCTTTCCAGCCATTGCATGTCACATAACGCAGTAAACTGGTTCTGGTGTGCCAAAGCTTTCAGTGTATGGTATTATCAGAAGGCTAAGTTATGCCATCTTGGCAGATCTTAATATTTTGTGTCCAGTTTTGGGTCCCTCAATACAAGAAGGACATTGAGCTGCTGGAGCGTGGCCAGAGAAGGGCAACAAAACTGGTGAAGGGACTGGAAAACAAATCTTATGGGGAGCGGCTGAGGGAACTGGGGTTGTTCAGACTGGAGAAGAGGAGGCTGAGGGGAGACCTGATTGCTCTCTACAACTACCTGAAAGCAGGTCGTAGTGAGGTGGGTGTCGGTCTCTTCTCCCAAGTAGCAAGCGACAGGACGAGAGGGAACGGACTCAAATTGCCTCAGAGGACGTTTAGGTTGGAGATTAGGAAAAACTTCTTCATGGAAAGAGTAGTGAGGCATTGGAATGGACTGCCCAGAGAGGTGGTAGAATCACTGTCCCTGGAGACATTCAAAAAATGTGTAGACGTGGCACTCCAGGACATGGTCTAGTAGGCATGGTGGTGTTAGGTTGACGGTTGGACTTGATGATCTCAGAGGTCCTTTCCAACCTTAGTGATTCTATGATTTGTACCTTTCTTACAGTGCCTGTTGGTGTCAGCAACCAACAGCTAGTTCATAGGCAAATACTAATGATCCTTTCTTCCTAATACTGCTATTTGGTGTGTTTGTCTGTTCCTGAACAGACCCAAAGGCTGCACTGATTCTTCCAGTATCCCCAAAGGCGCAGCAGCCACATGCTTCCTTGTTTCACCTGTATTGACTGGCTGTGTGGCACCTTTTCCCATGGCTACAGTAGAAGGGATGTGGTCGGCACACACATGCACTTGTTTTCATCGCTAAAACAACTTTATGTATGGCCCAAGTACAGCAGTTAAATAATTTTCACATGGCAGCTTTTTGTCTACCCTTAGAGAACAGCTTTGCAAGAGGGTTGTAGGAAATCCTTTTTGCTGCCCTTTGGTTGCTAAAACAGTGTTCTCCAAATATGATAATACTTTAATTCGTTCCTCTTCACAGTGAAACTGGAAATGAGAAATACTGTCTCATCATCATTGAGCTGGAACTAGCTCATTAAATCACAGTGGAATTACCACAGAGTTTGTCTTGCTTTGGTCTTGTCTGTTGGCTCTAGAAATATACAGACCTATCTAAGGAGACGAAAGAGACAAAAAGTTTCAATAGCTTGTTCACCTTACACCTCTTAGATCTGACAGAAGAGTTCTGGCTGGAAGTGACACCTGGAAATTGTCCTGCCTGAAGCAGGATCAATGGAGCAGCTTGCTCAGGGCTTTCTTCAGTCAAGCCTTAAGTATCACCAGAGATGGAGACTCCATCAGCTCTTTCGCAGCCTGTTTCTGTGTTCAACCACCCTTGGAATGAAAAAATAGCCCCAAACACCTCCTTCACATTTTCCAGTTAAATTATTTTGCCTATTAGCAAACCAATTCAAACAGAATAACAACTTTCAAAAGTAATACTGAAGTTAACTGTTGGCTTGATGTCAACAAGTGTACTTCAAAGCTATATTATTTTTTGATGTGTCTTAGGGCTCGAGTGCCATCTAAGGCACTGGGGATTTCAGGAGATTGGTTAAGAAAGTTTTCAGCTACTGACCTCTAAAATTTCTGTTTTTAAAAAAGATGTTAGGTGGGAAGGACCAAAAAAATTGAATGGCATCTTTAGAAGTATAATCTTTGAGCAGCTCATCAGAAAGACCTTATGCTTACAGGAGCTGCGTCTGCATTTAGCCTAGTTTCTGAGTGTGGTTGTTTCTTTAAACCTGTATGAGAAAGTCAAATGAAGTGAGTCAGAGAAAAACACTATGAAAAGGGTTTTTTTTTTGTTAAGGAAAAGAGTGAGGAGAGCGAGGAAGAAAGTAGCTGTAGGGCTGATACTGTTTCCCTTTTTCTAATAAATTTCTTGGGTCAGTTTTATAGCAGAAAGTGATTTTCTGGGGTCTTGTGCCATTGTCATAAATGACACAGTGGCAGAAGGTGATTCATTTTGAACCGGCAAAAAATAAGAGGCTAAAAAAAAAAATACAAATGCCAAAGTTCAGCTCTTGACATGACTTTCAATTTGAGAGGGCTCGCTGCAAACCGAGCAACAGCAGCGCTCACGCTCCTCTACTGCAAAGCACAGCGCCACGCAGACAGCAACAGAGGGTAAGTCAGCTTGGTAACGTAGACATATTTTCACCATTGCAAAAATTGGTTGCCTTTGGAGGGATTTTTAAAAAACAGAGTGAGAGAAACTGAAAGAGAAAGGGAGAATTTAGTCTGAACACAGAAAGCATTCTCACATCACAGAAACCTCACCCTATTCTCAGCTACCACCCGGAGCACTTTGCTCAGCACAGAGCCCTGCGCTCTTCCTCTCGTGTGATGGACAGTGCTTTGAATTCTCTAATCGCTCCCCAGATGCGGCAACAACTTCACGCAGGCTCAGGAGAAAGGCAGCATCTGTCCAGCACGTCCTTGCCTTCCCTATCACATTTCTATCGTGCAGTTTACAAAGCACTGTGAAATATCTCTGACTCTTGAGCCGGGGTTTCTACTGTTTTCTCCTCTGGTGTGACTGGCTTTGTCATGACCAGACACCGCCACGTTGCCCTCACCACATCCTCCAGCCTGCCCTTTGCACAAAGCACCTTTGGCTTAGTCCTTTTCCCAGAGACAAGGATGAGTACCACAGGCCAGGGAGGGGGGCTGAGGAAAGGAGAAAATTGAAAGAAGCATTTTTCATGTTTCCTGCTACCTCACTCAGCGTGGTTGAATCTTACCCACAAGGGAGCAGGGCTCATCACTATGCCAAGGCAAGAACGTAGTGGGGTGTCACGTGGCCCCACCATCACGCATTGCTTCTGTAACAGGAGAGCAAATGAGCCGTGCAGGCCCGGGGGGGCTGATTGCACTCAGGCATGCAGGGTGTCAGGGACATTTTAGGAAGAGAAGTGCAAGGGGCCTTGATCACAGAGTGAGTACTACACCAGACCCCTGAGGAACACATTGGGATCTTATCACAGAAGTATCTGGGTACGAGTGATGACACTTGTTTTTGTCATTGGCGTTTATCGTAAGCAATATCAAAGATCACAATAAAGCCCCTGGCACTCCCCTGGCAGTACGACAGCTCCCACATGAGCCAGGCTATATCGGGACCACACTTCTTGAGCTCAGAGCCCCATGAGTGGGGGGGGGAGCACAAGCTGGGGTGTTTGGAGTGCAAGGACAGGCTCGGGTGCAGAGGCAGGGTGTTCGGATGGGGAATACTTTCTCTGGGGAAAGAATTGCATTTGCTTCATGTGGCTTGTGTTGGAGGAAACAATAGCTCTGCATAGAGCACCCCCTGTTACTTGTCAGGAGAGTCAGGGAGATGAACAGGAAATTTCTGGGGTAAGAACCTGAGTTTTTCAGTCAAAGAAGCAGCTCTAACTTGCATACTCCCTTCCCCTTCCAGACTGGTTTATCTGGGTGTCTTCTGACAAAGTAAGATTTTAATTTGTCTTATGCTCCTAGAGATCTGAACCATGCCCAGGCAATGGATGCGCCAACATTTTTAGCATAAATGAATTACAATAAAGGTAAAGCAGGAAGTTTTACTTCTTTAATGTCTGCACAAACACTACATTTGGTTTTCAGGCAAGAGCCCGATGTTCTGTACAAACACCACCAATGAGCCCCTGTAGCCTCACCACACAGCTCAGGAAGGCAAGAGCACAAGGCATCTCTGTGGGACCTTGTGTACCACCCCAAGCGTGAGCAGCACAGAGCTGTAAGTGGGACCACTGCTATGACTGGGTGAATTCCCTCCACCTCAAACATCCCCACATATCCTCACACACACCGGAAAGGCCACAGCACACCTCAGTTACATGCATTATGTCAATCAAGCTGGTCAGTGAGCACTAGTGGTTTGTTTTCATGCTGCTACAGGAGTACTTCATTGATCAGATCCTCCACCGAATTCTCCTTGGCCTGAACCACAGTATGGTGACCTTGCTACAGAGGAGATTTGCCTGGATAGAAACAGCCCAGGCTCCAGGAAAACCTACAGCCACATATGCCAACGCTACACCTGACACTGGTCCCCATAACTAGGCTGTGCTGGTCCCCTGAGGCTTATGACTCTGTGAAAGCGTCACTTTTAGATATGGTGGGCAGAGGAAGGGGAGGTGCATGATACCAGCAAGATCAGCAGAGCTGGGCAGTCCTGTCCCTCCAGCTCACATACACAATATGTCCCCTCTTGGTGCTCACATACACAATACCAGTACTCTTGCAACTCCAACCGCCACTGTCCTAAGCCTGGATTTACCTACCCCAAGGTGTTTCCAGGGTCTCTGCTATAGTCTGAAGGGCCCCACAGGCCATCAGTGTGCCTCTTACAAACAAAAAGATCTTCCACTTTGTGCTTGGCCAAGTCTCTTCACTTGGTTTGCATGTTCCTCTAGTCAGTGATTGGGACCTTGTTTCAGTGTTCACAGCTGAGCACTATACCTGGTTTTTCTTTTATTCCTATTAGCCACCCAGGGAGGGAACAGAAAAACAGCTAAAAAGCTGTGATCTACACTTGGAACTTCCTAAAAACCAGGGACTTTATGTTTGTCTGGGTCACTTATTCCTATATCTTATTCACTCACACAGTCCCCAACAGCTGGCAGTCCCCAACAGCTAAATTATACACGATGTTACAAAACATGCACAGCTATAAAACTTACAGCAAGCACCCAAAAGAAAGGGGAGATTTTATGATTTTTATTTCTTGCTTGTGTGAGGATCTTCTCTTTTTTCTGCTCTGTGAGCTAATATGTTTTAGGAATATTTTAAACATAAATATCCCACTGCATATTATCAGGCTTTAAGCAACATAACCTCATAAGGTCTGTTAGCATAAATTAATTGATAAACTGTAAACCTGCCAGCTGCATCAAAATGTGCCAAATCCTGAAATTATTTCTCAGGCAAACCTCAATGTAACAAATAAAACCATAGATTTACCTAAATCCTGATGAAATACATTGTCAGCACTTGTGGGTCTAGGAGAAGCTGAAAGAAAACTACTCAGTAAAACCTAATGCTGAACCAAAATAGTCAACCTGCACCCCACGCCTCGGTCTCGCCCCCTGAACCTCATCAGCCAATTTAAAAGTCCCCCAGGCAGCCAGAGATGCTCCTCCGCACTCCCTGGCTCCCGGCCTCAGAACTTCCCGTGCCCTACGTGCCCAGCCGCAGGGCCATCTGTATCAATGAGCTCCAGATATTGCCGTGAAGTTATACCAACAGACAAAAAGTAATTGAAGAGCCAGTGGGAAAGAAAGGTGAATAAGGAGCAAGAGGCTATGCATCCTGGTGAGGAGAGATCCCTCAGAAAGACAGAAAACAAATGGGTTTGTTCCCATTTCTCACACTGCTTTCTTTAAATTATTGAGTGGTTTCTCTACATATTGAATCTGGCAAATTAGAATTAAATTCCACAAAAAAAAAAAAGATTAATTCATTAATATTCTTGTACTTCTAGGATTAATCAATCAAAGCAAGTCATGGAACATGAAGGGAACAAGGGGATCAGGTCTGTTGAATGAAATCTAGGCCAACTATTTAATTTGTCCAAGCAAGAACTGGCACATACCTCCATTAGAAGCAACCTAGAAAAAGAGTTGTGGTTCACACGATTTGTCTTCAATGCCTGTGTAAAATGCTTATGAAAACTATGAAAGCACATCATAGAAAGTAAGAGGCTGGAGATTAAAACCTGAAATGGACGTCTTTTTCTTTCCCTGACATAGCCCCAGCCCTGCTAAACCAGTCCCACCTTCCAGCAGACTGTGCAGCACACTACTTGGGTGCACATTTGTCCCAAGGCATCTGATTTATTAGTTTTGAGAAAGGGAAATGCCTAACATGATTTCTGAATAATGCAAATAATGGACAAAGAGGATTGCTAGACCGATCACAGAGTATTGAGGTCCGAGCCATCCATCAAACTTACTCCTCCTCCTATTCCTGTTATCCATCACCCTTTCTTGTAGGTAGGCTGCCAATAAATCTTGTGTCAGCAGACCAGAAGCGATGACACAGTTCCCAGTTTCGAAGGGCAAATAAAACAGAAAACAAGAGCAAAGGATTTCAGGAAAATGATAAAATGCTTTCTTTGCCACATCCTCAACTACAATTGTCCGCAATGAACACAGATAACACCAACAAGATCAAAGAACTGGGAAATATATATGTAAAAATCTCTATTCTATATAAAAAATATATATAAATATATAATGTGTATAAAAATATTACATACCACCCCCTGTATTTTTATGTAGGAGAGATAGATAGATAGATAGACAGACAGATAGATAGATAGAGATATAAAAAGCCAAGGATAATAATATAACTAGGTCAAGTATGTCACTTATTTAATAAAGTAATTTCATTTTTCAATTTATAAGAATGTTTCACACATCACAATTCTGAGACCCTTCAAACACCCAGAACTAGAAATACTGTATGCTTTGGTAACTTGATCAAACTCAAGGGAAATGTGAAGAGGCATATTTGCAGAGGATCCCAGGTATGAGTATAGTCAAAGATGGTGACCTGTGGTACTTATATATGTAAGAATCATTCAGAGAGGTAAAGTATTCATAAGCCCATGCGATACCAACAAATAGATTCACTGCAGTCTGACTTTATGAATTACAGTAAATAGAGTAATTCCACAGACAGATATATACAAATACATAACCATAGCAAAGCCAAATCAGAATCTGTCCCTGGACCTTTCTCTTTGACAATACCATCTTCCGCTCAGACTAATGGTGTGTACTGCAAGAGACACCTTTAATAAAGAAAAAAAATGTACTGTATGTGGTTTCCAAGATTGAATAAGACATTCTATCAGCATGTAAAATGAACTAATTCAGCCATTGCAAATGAACAGATTCACAAAACAGAAGATATACTTTCCACATCTCATTTAATTTATGCTATTATATTTCCATTCTTCACTGCACTGAGAAAACAGCTTTACCCACTCTCTAAAGTATTCAAATGTTATAAACTTTAATCATCAAAACAAAACCAAATAAACATTATTAACTGCTTGAGAGAATATTTTAAATGAGCAGGAGAATAAAGAAAATGTTGCTAATTCACTAGTGTTTGCAGTTTCTGCACTAGAAGTTTCCCTTAGGGTGTGTATGAAGAAAAAATGTGCAAGAACTGGATGCAGTAGGGGCCAGAGACATTCTGCTGAGGACAGAATTTGGTTTCCACACACAGACAAACTTTATTTTTACAAATATTCCTAAGGGTACCTAAAACCTTTAAAAATTTTAAATCTTATTTACTAGGGTTTGTTTTTGTTGCTTGTGTTAGATTCAGATTAAGATACAGATCTCTGAGGATGATTCCATACAGAAAACCAGAGGTTTGAACAATTTATTGTATACATGTCATCTTCTTGAGGTTTGATTGCCTCTAGTTTTGTTAGGCAATTTCAGATTCCTCCCTTGCCTGCACCCTTGAGTCACACTTAGAAAATGCAATGTTTAATTTAGCTGAAGGTTCCTTATTTGAGCACAGAGCAAGCAGGCTCATGGAGCTTCCTTAGATGCCTTTTAAGAAGGGATTTTTGAAGCACAAACATTTCACTACAGATTGCAATGCTGCACTATAAGGATCATCCTAAAATTTTAAATAATCAAAGACTTCTATTCTGTGTCTGAAAAAAATGCATTTTTCGATGATTTCTGCAGCTGGGGTGATATCTTCAGACAGCCTAATCTCAGCCTTCAAACTGTCATTAGATAGGAAACAGACAACAAAACATGGTGATTTTCACTGCTTTTACAGCCAAGCCTTTTCCTGAAGAGGGCAAAAGTCAAGAGTTTTGTAATCATGCCTTGAATTTCTGCAAGAAGCAGTAGAATTCTCTCATGCCACAGACATGAAGAAACTAGAACTATTCTCCCATTGTTACATCAGACTTTAACATGATTTTTTTTAAAATGTATTAATCCAAGGTGGTTTTTTTCATTTTTGATCCATTCAAGAAAATCAGTGATTTACCCTCATGTATCTAGTAGCAGTAACACTATCCGGCACACTACTGTCTTACAGGCTACAAAATACCAAACTCCATTTTCCTTAAAGTACCTCTCACAAAATGCATTTCTCTCTTTCTTGACATGTATAAATATGTATCTAAAGGTAGTAATTTTAAAGCATTTTTTCCCTTTTCTGTGGGCAGCTTAAGTTGCCCACTCACCTAAAGGACAGTTTCTGTACTCTAATGCCAGTTTCAATCCCACCTTGTCCTTGAGCACCAATCAGAAGGAGAACTCGTATCCAAGATGCATTTTCTCTAAGGCTTTAGCTTGTCATCTTCTTTAATTAAGCAACAATCGGGGTGCTTTCAGCAAGAATGAGACTGGGTCTTTCTTGTGAAGCTCAGACAGAGGACAACAGGCTACGTATACTGTAACTGTAAGCACATCTCCTATGTCTTAAAATGCTCCAACAAACCAATTTGGCAGCTGAGACACGTTAGTTTAGGCCTGCTGCTGCTTCAGGGAGCATTGTATATACTGTTTGTCTCACAGCGGGAGCCGTAAACCCACTGCAGAGTTGGCCAAAGCACTCCCAGAGAAGGCTCAGTGCACTTTGCCAGGACCAGAATCAGCCCCAAAGTCTTCTGCTGCCACAAGCATTTCTGTTGTACAATAGAATCATAGAATGGTTTGGGTTGGAAGGGACCACCAGCACCATCTAGTTCCAATCCCCTGCCATGGGCATGGACACCCTCCACTAGACCAGATTGCCCAAAGCCCCGTCCAAGCTGGCCTTGAACACTTCCAGGGATGGGGCCTCCACAGCTTCTCTGGACAACCTGTTACACTGCCTCGCCATCCTCACAGTTAAGAATTTCTTCCTAATGTCCAATCTAAATCCCCCCTCTTTTAGTTTATAACCATTACCCCTTGTCCTGTCACTACTCTCCCTAAGAAACAGCCCCTCTCCAGCTTTCCTGTAGGTCCCCTTTAGGTATTGGAAGGCCGCGATTAGGTCTCCCTGGAGCCTTCTCTTCTCTAGGCTGAACAAGCCCAGCTCCCTCAGCCTGTCCTCGTAGGAGAGGTGCTCCAGCCCTCTGATCAGCTTTGTGGCCCTCACACTTTTGCTTGGATCTAAAGCCCCTGTGAATAATATATATATTCATGAGCATCTTTTTTGGCCATTATTTCAGTTAGAGTGATTTAGGAACATTTCTTTTGTAGAATAGCCTTTATCTGGGTCAAAACTGAGCCCTTTTGAAAAAGTCTTTAAATAACTTTTTTCTGAACTCTTTAGTCTTCAAAAAATTATCCAAGTCAAATATATGCTGTTACTATTTATCTCTGAAAAAATATAGGATAAAAAAAAAATTGATTTCAAGAGCAAAACCTTTCAATGACTAGTTGTTTTTAAGCATATACAAAAATAAAGCTCCTAAGTTGCCTTCTCTATCTTTCATCTTCAGTAATTTTTCTACTTTCATTCTTAGTATTCATGCAAAACTTAAACTGGGCATCTCTCCCTCCTTTTGGTAGCAATATGAAATAAATTATGTCAGGTAGTGCTTTTTACCCAAAATCTTTTAAAATTGTATACATTTTCAACTGCACAGAAATGTCCACTCACCTAAAATTTCTTCATTGAAAGAGTGGTCAGGCATTGGAAT
>VWZZ01003040.1:570124-718257 GCA_013399095.1 Psophia crepitans
CATGTTGGTATTGGGTTGGTGGTTGGACTCAATCATCTTAGGTCTTTTTCAACCTTACAGATTCTATGATTCTAACCAACTGTTTTCTTAATAAGAAACTGAATTCTCACCCATGTTGCACTTCCAAGTCAACCTGATCTCTCCGTGACATGGCAAGAGAGAAACCAATAGAAAAATAGACAGTCAAATTCCTGCATACCAGGTAAGCAGCAACTAACTGCAGTGATGGAAATACCTGTGGTGTCTAGAAAATGTCACATAACTTGTTACTTTAAGGGGTAAACAAGTCCTTAAATACATTTAAGATCCTCTGACCCTAAAGTGCTTTGTCATGAGGATTTGCTGAGGTTCTAAGCGTTATACCTGAGCTATCTAGCTATAAGGTCACGTGATCTGAGACGGCTGTAGGCAACGCAGTCGCCCTTTGAGGACGCTGAATAGCAATTCTTTCTACTTCTGTGTCAGCAGGGCTTCAGTTCGAGAGTCCTAGCAAATTAATGACACTTCACATTTCTAGGTGTGTGTACATTTTGTCCAAATGCCAATGCCACAGACCATGTCTATTTTACTTTTACCTGCAGTGTAAACTGACCTTTTATTGTTCATTTGAAAAGTCTCTGCTTCTATATCTCATTTTCCTCAATCCATTTATTGCTTCATAACAGATAGGTACCATTCAGTACAGTACTTGAAAAATTACCACTTTAATAATGTATTAACATTGTGTAATAGCATGATGAAAGAGATTGTTTAAGGGATGCTTTAGCATTTTTCCATTCTATTTTTATGGAACGAAAAACACTTCCAATTATTTAATGTTGTATTAACTTCCAGTTTGCCTCATCCATCTGTGATTTATCATATGATTCCATGCTGGAACTGGGGATTCCTTATAAATTATACCATGCAAATCAATAAAATGAAATCAAACAAGTCATGGTATTAAACAACGTTTCATAACCTAGATTTTTATTGGCTTATATAAACTTTAATTAAAGTTAATTTTAATTAAGTTTAGTTAGCTTATCTACCATTGTATAGCAAAATGACTACTCTGCTGGTCGGTTTGTATTTCTGTTGTATTCTGATATAAAAGTCAGACTTTTGAGCTGAAAGGTCTGGAAATTACATGAGAATATAAAGCACTGGGAACATCCTTGGATGTCAGTGAAGCAGTTTGACATTTACTGTGATGTTACACGAGGGATTAGACCCTCTAACAGCGACACCCCAGGGAGCAATATCGCTGTATCATTTGGCATGTGCCTGACGTAGCAGGATTTCAAAGGCAGTATTTGTGGAAATAAACAGCAAGGAAAACAATGCTAGGCCATTACAGAAAGCAATGAAAAAACACCACAATGTGCAGGGTACAACATCTCTCAAACCAAGTCTTTCCTTTTATCCTTAACAAATTGTTAACTCTTCATGTAAGGCCAGCTATGCCAGTTCTCTCCATTTACTTATCATTTATCACCTCTCTCACAGCAGATCCTCATGCCTGTTCGATATAAAATTTTGGCTAAAAATGCGTGAACTCTATATGGAACAATAATTAACCTTGTTAGACCAAATTTCTCCAAATTTCCACTTAGTTTAGTAACAGTCATAACAATTGACTATTACTTACTCTCAGTGTTGGTCAGTTCTGATAAATATACTTTCTGGGAAACATTTCAGGCACCACTTCATTGACTAAGGTCTCAAGATGTAGATTTTGAGAACATGCATATTTATTTGCTGCACGCACCATCTTTATAAAGTTAATATTCAAAATTTATGACTACCAGTATTTCTAGTTCTACATCTTTTCTGAGGGAGAATAACAATACACATGTATTCAAGATTTCTGGATGGCTTTCTAAAACCCTAATTTTTACAACTGCATAATAACATTTTCCTTCTTACTCTTTATCCCTCCTCTATAACACCCAGTGCTTTACTTGCCCTTCTTGCTGTTAAACTCCACACAGCATCCAGAGAACAATCCAGAACAGCTTCATGATCTCTCCCTTGCATAGTAATAGCACAGTTAGAGCCTACCATGCACAGAAATAGAACAATTTTCCCCCTCTATGCATTAATTTGCATTATTGCCACTGAATTTCATCTGCAATTTTATTGCCCAGTCATCCAGGATTGCAGGATCCTTCTGTACGTGTTGGCAGCCAGCTTCGGATTTGTCAGAACAAAGCAATTATGTATTATCAGACTAGTTCTTTTCTTGGCTTTGTTTTTTGTCTTTTTTTTCTGATCATTTATGAATACCTTGAGTAGAACAGATCCCAACAGAGTTTTTCCTGGCATAACAAAACCCTGATAATTCATCTCCACCTTTGTTTCCCATCTTTTAACTAGTTCTACTGCTCTTCTATGATATAAAACTTTGCATGAGTTAGAAAATTTGATGAAAGGCCCTGCTAAAAAATCCATGCACGTCATGCTAACCAAACAGTTCTGTGCACGTACCTTGGCTCTTACTGCAGTAGGGATTTCTGCAAAATTCATGGTATCTCTTCCCCACTGTATCATCCCTATCCAGGAGTATTTCCATCTCTCTCTTTCCATAGCTCCTGTTTCTGTGCTGGATGCAGAAATCAGGCTTCCTGCAATGCAGTCACTGCTCCTTATGGGCTTTTAAAGATTGGCTTTGTTTGCCACTTTCCCCTCTGATACTAAGATATATTTAAACATTACATACTGCCAGGAATAGTTCATCAGTTTTATACTCAAGATCCTGAGAGCGCTTTAGGGAAAAAGCATCTGGGCCTGGCAATTTGTAACTGTAGATTTTATTTATTTGCTTTAAAAATGTTTCTACTGAGGTCGCAGCATGGGATGGTTCGTTGGACCCAGTCCAGCACGATTCCCACCTCTGCTGTGAGTTCTCGTGCAGAGATCCATTACACTTGCCTGTGATGCTCCCTTACACCCCCTCCTCCGCCTCCACCCCAGCCTCACAGGCATCTTGCAGGCTCTCTGCCTCGCCACGTTTTGTGAAGGTTTCCATCAGCTTTCAGGCCTTCAGGAAGCTGTGCCTCGAAATCTTCTCATCCATCTGATCTGATGTGGTTATACATTTCAGCTACCAGAACTTTTTCCCCCCCACTCTGCTTTTCTCATTCTTGCATTTAATTCCTGTTTTAAAGGGTATCTTTATTACTCCTAATAGCATCTTTTCCACCACTGGACAGCTTTTTTTTTTCCCCTTCTAAAAAAGCTTGGTTTTTTATTTTTTTTTTTAATGAACCATTTACATTTACTCTAGGCATCTACTAGAGCATCTATAAACAACCTCTACGTCCCTGCAAGTTGCTCCTTTAATTGCTTTTCTTCATTTAATGTTGTTCCCCTACAGAAGATAAAATATTCTATGTTGGGTGTTTGGTGTGTCACTTTTTCATCTCTGAGGATGTTGAATAAAAAAGTAGTGTGTTCACTGATACAGGCTCTTCTGCAGCTAAATCATACACAAACTTCAATGAACTACTCACAACTAAATCACCAGCTGATTTTCCTCATTCGACTTCCCTGATTACTTGATCCAAAAAAGAAGCATTAACATCTCTAAAAATATCACATCTTCACCAAATCCTATATGATATTTTTCATCTCTGCTTAGGAAAAAGTGGAACAGAAAGTATCTCCTGATCCCTGCAAATCAAGACTAGGTTCCTTCCAGAAGCATATTCTCTAGACACTCTTATCTTTTAAATAACCCCAAGTTGCTTGTGTTGAAATCTACTTATTCATAAATGGATGTAAGATAAGGAACGGAAATAAAAAGGCCACCAGATTAATGGTTCCTCCTGCATTAAACTTTGAGACTCTATTGCATGCTGAAGTGTCATGTGTGCTCAAAGCCTTATTCAGCAAAGCAAAACCTCGGGGTACAATCAGCTGTGTTGCCTCTGGATGCTGGAAAGAAATGCAGACCTATACACCCTAAGATGAAAGTCATACTCAAGAAATCCAGGAGCTCATTTACAAAGCATAATCATTTTGCACATATAAACCATGAGGGTGCATGTTCTGAAGTGAGCTCTTCTCTCCATTACTCCATTTGCATTTGCAATTTGGGTGACAAGGGAACTGAGTAGAAAAATTACATTTACGTACACTAGTAACAGAATCAGCATGTTACACATGTGCACTGGTGTTTAGCAGCCTACATTTACAAATCCACCCTAAAGCAGCGATTATCACATGGCATTGGAAAGAATTCTGCTTTTTTGGGAAGATTCCTATATATTCCCTCTGAAAGCTCATTTAGATTCCTGTAAATGATAACACAGCACCCCTAAAGCATTGGGTGAAGCAGTTTCTGCTTTCAGGATTTTTGCATCCTGAAATACCTACAGCAGATGGCAGAAAGCAGAGAATCCAACTTGGAGCCTTCACCTCCACGCTATCGACTGCAAGTCACAAGATTTGTGTCACTTCATCAATCAGCGTAACTGTGCACAACGCATGGTTAGCCTTCTTACTTACCCAGTAATAACAGGCTGGGTAATAACCTTCTCGAGACTCATACAGTAAACAGAGCTGCAGGTGGAAGCTGAGCAATTGCGCCCTGTAAACCAGTCCAGAAGGAACTGTTCCAGCATGGAGGACAGTCTGTGTAGAAGGAGTTGGGCTGCGCACGTGACTTCATCCTTTTGCTGGCTACAGTGTGAATTTACAACCATGCAGAACAGTGAATGAGTCTTCGGAAAGAGGGAATCCAAAGGAAATCCATAGGGTTGTTCCTAATTTTCATAGGAGCGATTCTGTTATCCCCCTTTCTGTCAAGCCCTCATCAGTGTCACAGAAAAAGCTCTGTATAAAATCGTACTGTGCAGAGCAGATGCGGAATGAATGAGCTAGCAAAAGCTGATAAGGGGATCATTCAAACCAGAGCAGGTAAATTTGCTCCCAAGTGTCTCTGTCACTTTTGTTCTTAAATATTGACTTGCCATTTTATATCCTTTTTACTACACCTTTTACCAAGCTGCATTTACACACCCCTGTTGTATATAAGGCCTCGCTCACCCATGAGTACCTGTGGTCTTGTGAATGCAAGCCTAAGGCGCTAAAACCATAGGCAGTTCTAGATTAACATGCAAACTAGAGTGTCTTCAAGGATCTCTACTCAAAGCCATTACAAACAGAACAAATCCTGCTCCTGCCCTTCCTCCACCTCCTCTCTGAGGACTCGTCTCCAAAGCAGCAGGACACAGAGTCCCATGAGGGTTCCCAGCGCAGCTGAAAATCAATGTGACCCCACAGGCGTTCTGGCTATTTTGCTTTCCTGGATCAACCAGTGTCATGAGAAGGAAGGTGGCTTATCCTGAGTCCTTGTGGCTCTCCAAATCAATGCAGTTGATCCACCAAAGTTAAGCAGGCTTTAGGACAAGACAATGGTACCAGCAGAGTACAAAGTGGCCACCATTCTCAGGGCATTTGGCTCATGGTATCGATTGCCGAGGAGAGGGGGGCACTGCAAATGAGTACAGCAGGAGGCCACAACTTTGGAATGCCCACCAAATACAAATGTCTCATTAGTTTTCATCAGGATAAAGAGCTCAAAATACGATACAAGCATGTTTCCTGAAAATAAATTTTTGGCAGGAAACAGAGCTGTCAACAGCAGGAGAAAAAAATGTGTTCATCAAGGGATGCTTCCCAGAGAGACAGCAGGGATGTCACTGAGAGAAGCTTAAGGATGAAAGGGTCTTGAAAATCATACTTGATTTTTTATACCACTTATTACTGGAGTTAGAGACCTTCAATCTCTTGAAGAGACAGCAATTCTATCTCTTACATGGGCAGAATTTTCCATATAAATACCAAGGAAAGGGGTTTTCTTGAGACTGGAGATGAGACACCAGTTTAGCCCAACAAATCCAGAGAAGATTTTGAAGAAGTGTCCTCAGAAATACCAGCTAAAGTCTCTGCCTGCACAGATTGTGAAAGGTACTTCTGCAGTGGTTTAACCTTGGCTAAACGCTAGGTGCCCACCAAGCTGCTCTATCACTTCCTTCCTCAGCAGGGCAGAGAGGGGAGAAGGGAAAAAAAAAGATGGAAAAACAACTCCAAATTCATGGGTTTAGATAAAGGCAGTTTTAATATAGCAAAAACAAGACTGTGCACGGAAGAAAAGCAAGGTGTGTTGTCAACGCCTCACTGCTACCAATGCACAGCGCTGTAAGGGCTGCTGCGGGGAAATTAACTCCAGCTCAGCCTGACCCAGTACAACTTCACATAACCAACACCAAACAGATAAAGTCTCTGATAATCCCTCTGCCAGATCAGGAATAACCTTTCTCTTTGTACACCAACTCAAGACCAGATATAATTTTCATTTTTAAATTTGGAAGCTTGATGCACAACACCTACACTTCCAGCACGCTACAGAGGAGACATCTGCTCAGGGATGCTTCACCTCTGGATCCTGCACGCCTTTCTGCACCAGGTAGGTGCCAGCAGCCCTAACACTGCCAAGGGGGAGGGGGAGCATATTTTGGTGCCGTGGAGACTGTTTAAAAATAGTCACTGATTACACATAGCAGAGGGAGCCAAATTCTCCATTTACATTGCAGTGGTGCCACCACAGACTGCAAAGTGGATTCATTTGAACAGCCTATGTGATTCAGCATCGCAGATACCAACTAGAAGTCATTCCTGTCCATAGGTAATGAGAAGAAACAGGTTTTCCCTCAGCATCTAGGCACTCACACTCCTGAATATTCTTCATTGTCATCTCCCACCCATGAAAGCTGGTATGTCTCTCACACACAAAAAAAAAAAACAAAAACCAAAACAAACAAACATAACAACAACAACAAAAAACAAACAACCCACCAAATCTCCAAAGGAGTTGTGAAGGATGGAGATTGAAAATCACAGCTGTTACACAGAAGCTAGCGCTGTGAGTCAGCCATGTCCTACCTACCCATCAAGATGACAAAGGGAGATATAAAATACCTGACTCCTCACCAGTAAACAGGAGGGGGGGAACATGGGCAACAGCAGGAGGGAAGGAAGTTAAGCAGTTATTTTTATTTTCCAGTGAGTCTATAGTAAAAATTCAAAACTGTGTTAAAACAAAGAGGGATGAAACAGGCAACAGCCACAACAGACATGGGATGAGATGCCGCAGCCAATGAAGGAAAAGGATATTTTGTATGGTAAGGGTTCTCTGGGCCACTTAATTTTCTCTGAGCCACTTAATTACCACGATAGCTGCTTATTCTTCCTGCTCTTCTTCTGCTACGCATTTACTATTCCACACAGCACTCAACCTTGTCATCAGTGAGGATGCCCATCAATCACGAGAAACGCGTGTCAATGTTTTTAGCTTCCATCCCACACCCCAGTCTCATCAGGCACCCAGGAGGAGACGCTCAGCTGGGAGTAGCAAGGCAGTCATAAGTTCCTCCTGCTTTTTATTCCCACCTTCCGATAAAACAGAGTGCAATCAACAGCGGTAATGTACTGCACTTCTGCTGAACATGAACGCTCTAAGAATCAATACAAACAGTTATTTAACCACACCTGTAATGCAGACAGTTTATTTTGCTTAATCCCATCGCCCTCATCCTCACAAAAACTCTGCTGGTACAGCCTAAATAGGCAATATGCCAATACATTACAGTTAAGTATTCAAGGTACATAAATCACTTATTTTTTTTGTGCTTTTTCACAGCACTGTCTGCCTGTTCCTCTGCTTCACACACGGGGAAACAGAAATCCTAGTAGCTAGGTGTTGTTCACATTGTGTTACAATGTAAAATGCCCACAGTAAATCTGTGATACGCTTGGAAATGTATGATGTAAACTCTGTTCTTCCAAGCTAAGTTACCTTTGCAGTTTCACTGGTCTTTCAGGTTGGAAGAGCTGTGCTTCACTATGGCCAGAAATGGATTAGGGAGACTGTTAAAACAAGCCAGACAATATTGGCTCAGACCCTAGTAACCCTTAACATTCCTCTCCGAGAGGTTATTTACAAATGGGTGAGCAAGGCTTGGATTCCCACGCTTTATATTCTCATTCTGGCAGAAAGAGCGTGCGGAGAGCACACAGCAAAAGAGATCTCTCCAGTTTCAGGACAGAATAAGTCATGTAAAAAGTTATTGTCTCACACAAAGTGTCTGCAATGAGAGAACGATACTGTGTCCATCAATGCCCAAAACCCCCATCAGAGTTTGCACTGGCTTCACTTGAGCACAGATGACAAATCCTGAACCTCTAGTCTCCTCTAGTACACCCCAATGCTGAGAAAAATACCTTAGCAAATGTAATAGGTGATCTACAAAGGAAATAAATCTTTACTACTTGTTTAGTATTTTGTCATAAGACCAATGTGGTTCCTTCTGTGTTGTCACTGTACAATCTGCACCAGACCAGGTAGAGACGTTAGGATGAGAGAGCAGGAGAGCTCTGATCCAAAACCATTGAATGAAACTGAAAGGTACTCTCTGACTTCATGGGGCTCTCAGCGCAACCCTCTGCGAGTCACTGACATGATTACAGGACTTTATAAAGCCACATACGCTGACGATCCGGCAGAAAGTACAAGCATGGCACTAGGTATGGTTAACAGGGAGGGAACGAGAGGACAATTTCCATGCTCTTCCCATTAGCTGCTCTAAATTTAAGTGCCATGCTGAACGAGAGACTTGGAAAGGACACTTAGCTACTATTAACATGCAGAAATCCAACTGCAAAGCTGTCAAGACAACCAGTTAGACAGGATAATCTTTTGCTTAAATGTGTTTTAAGTTCAATTATACTGAGAAAAATTTAGTCTTAATGTTTTGTGCATTTTTTTTAACTAATTGCTATAGAGACAAATTAAGTTGCCAAATTATTTCCGTCTTAAATTATCCATAAAAAACCTCTGTGCTATATATTTCTTGCATTGTAACAGGCTAAGGAGCTCATGCCAGAGCCCTCTGGTTTTGAAGGACAAAAGGGAGGACACGTGCAGGGAGGGAGGAGGAACAGAACAAGTCAATTTTCCGGATATTTTTCTTTGGGCGCTGTACTTCTTCATAAAAGTAGGGGATTTACTGTTTATGATCTCTACCAGAATTTTTGTTTCATGTTGTAGGCATTTTGAGATGTGTAATAAAGTGTTATTGCATTCACCTGGAGAGAGAAGTTTGGTTTAGTCATGTTCTTTTGAAAAACTTTGTGAAAATGCTTTCACCCGTAAAGATAATGGTTCATCTTCTGTCTGAAAAGAAGTAGGATGTATGTTAAGAAAAAACGTGAATGCCAAATAACAGAATAATTAAAATACAGAAAGAAAACTGAGAAGGGGGAGTGTCAGGGAAGTGAGCAGGATAAACAACTCCTAAGTATTTTTGCAGCTATTTAGCAAGAGAGAATCTTGTTCCAGATCTGCAAAACAAAACTCTGTGTGACAAGAAAGGAAAAGTCAAGACAGGACAGTATTATGCACATTTTCGCAGAGGAATCCCAGGAGCGGAGGAACCAGGGTGATCTGGACAAACAGGACATTTGTGAAGAGTGCAGGAAACTCTGGGACCTTGAGTCCCTTTCACAAGACTCTTTCCCATGGACTGAGGAAGCATTTTCGTCTTGATACAGAGAAGCCGAACACAGGACCTGCCCAAGTACAATCAGTGAATTTAAGGGGGTCAAGGGTGGGATGTAAGCTCTGGATGAGCCCATGGTATCAGTGTCATTACAGAAACAAAGCTCTGAGCTGCAAGTTTTAACAACGTAGGAACCAAGTCCCTCTGGTTCCTTGGGGAAGCTTGTTTTTGTTTAGGTAAATAACACAAAATTTAAGAGAAGGTTCCTTGGTTGCAGACTTGCTCCCCACCTACTTATCTGAGGTTTTTGCTGCCTTCAGGTCCCCAGACTCAGGCCCATGCTTTAAATCAAGAAATTAAGATGGTTTGACCACCCACGCTTCAGTTTCAAATCCTACAGCACTGAACGCTGTCTTTGACTTCAGTTGACTTGCTGCTTTTCTTGAAGCCTTTCAACCGCTTGTCATTTGGAAGCTGGGTGGTAGAAGCTGAAAACAGATGGCATAGCTGGATTATTTCTATATTAGGCCTGGCCACTTGGTTTTTTTCATCCAGGTAGAAACATAGGATTTGGAATATTTCTTTCTGATAGTCCAAGGCATTGCAGCCCACCCAAAATCAGTTGCATCGCTTACATTCAGTCTTCAAAGCCATTTTTAGTACCAGCATTTCAGCTCTGCTCAGTGAAACCATAGAATTTCTCCTTTTCAGGCAGAACTATAATGGCTGGAAGCCTAAAAGAAACCCCTTCTGCAACTGTGTATTTTGGGGCTTGGTCTCTTGAAAGCAAGTACAGGGCAGGTCTTATCACTTCTCCTTACTTTGCAAACTGTGGATGATGGTGCACAGAAATGAACACGAATGTCTCGTGCTCTGAAGGAGGGAAAAGTGCTGATGAGCAGAGACATCCTCCAGAAGCCTCACTTCCCAGATTTTTGCCTTTTTCACAAGAGGAGATATATTATTTAAAAAATAAAATTTATCTTTCCAGTTTCACTACCTCTCTCTTACTATCTTGACCCTGGTACTTGAGCACATTATATCCTGTACATCTACATCACAGGGATATATTATACCCAGAATTAACGGAAAATCCAGACACAGTGAAGGCACATGCAGAGACAGCAGATACTGTGACATGGGAACTTCTCTGTAGTTTTATCCAAAGACATCACAACCCAACAGCAGAACTAGATCTACTTATCTCCGGCTTCTCATCAACCAACTTTCCTACAAGACCATCCAACTTTTTGTACTGCAAACTGGTAGTTCTTACAAATATACTATTATATACAGTACAACCATCCTCTCTATACATAAACTCCTTAGGTTTGGGTTTAGATTCTCCAGTAACCTGGGTCCAGCACAGATTTCCCACAGAGCAGCAACTGTGTAAAACCTCATTCCCTTTTTTTTCTCATCCATGTTAATCTATTCTGTATCCATGGTACCTGCGTCACTTGTAGATACATTTCTGCATCACCCAGTGGAGTTTAGAATTCTCTGCATCTCTTAAAACACCCATACATGCCAGTTCATATATTACATTTTACAGCTAGAGATACTTAAATGAGACATTGATAATCTGAATAATCAATTTACTTGGACAATCCAAGATCCCCCCCACTCAAGCTGGATGTGTTCTTTTACTTTCATGACATCATTGTAATTGCTTAAACCACTTTGTTGGGATATTCTTTTTTCCACCTTAATTACCTTGTCATTTACTATTTAGGGATGTTAATATAGTCATTAAATGTCACAAATAGCTTTCAGTTTTTGCTCTCTGTCTGATTCTCATTCCTGCCATTCAGAAACGTCTGGCCATATGCAGATTTTTATATTTTGACATGTCTTAAACTATGCCTAATACCGATTTTATTACAACATTAAATTGAGGAACTTGCTCTAATAATCAATGTATAAATAATTGATTTAATGCTGTAATAAAGACAATATAAACCAGCCAACTCTCTGTTGAGCGTCTGAGCTGCAGTGACATTTGGTGGTCACGCACAGCAACATTTGCACAAACTTCATTTGGAGAATGTGGCAGGTTAATTGGGACAAAACACAAATGCAGCACAGCTTCCATAATAAGCAGCCTGTACCAGTGGTGTAAAGAAGGGAAAAAAGAACTGAAAAAACTGTTTCCACTCCTTACAGACATGCCCTCTCAAACTAATATTCAGAAAAAGCAGATACCTTGGATTAGTACCAAGATGTTTTTATGTATTTCTGTGAAAATACACTAAGGTATGTCAGCAGGCATTGAGTTGTTTTTCCTTCCTCTACAAACAAAATGTTTGTAGCTCCAGACTCCTACTGCAGTAGCTGGGTGAAGTGCAGGTTAATGATATAGCTTGCTTGGATTCAAAAGTTGATTAAAAAAAAATTCAAGTAATGGAAGCCGGAGCCAGTATTGGAGGTGTGACGCATGGTAAGTGTGCGCTACACAGCGTTCCCTGGCTTTCAGTTAACGTATACTCACGGATTCCCGCCCCCACTTCAAAGTCTGCCACTGAGCAAAACCCAGCACAGGAGTTGATGAAGAATTGAGGGCTTCTATGGCAACAACACAAATATTTATCTGTAGAAATTACAAGCTTCAGCTAGGACTCTAGAAAAATGCTCTGAAATCTTTCAAATTGATTGCTAGTCATATTTTATAATGTGCTTTTGCATATCAGTATTTCTGAGATATGCTCTCTTAGCTTCCCAGGGTGCTGTACTCACACTGACAGTTACAGAGGAACCAAGACTGATACGCTGAAAAATGCTAATTGACAGCCAAAGTTAACTCTGCAGATGGATTAAACTAGAAAATATATTGTTTTGCCAAAGAGTAGATGCTTATCACTCAATTTATTTTTACATTTATTTATTTAACGCAGGTTGAGAGCTTTACTTTTTCACCAAAACCATAATCCTAAATCCATCTTTCGTGGACAGAAGGGGCTAGATGTGGCAGATACCCTTAATCCATCACCTCGGTAGAGGCAAAGCACATGACGAGTGGTTCATCCTCTCCAGCATCAAGCAGCTGACAAAGACAGGTCCTTTCCAGCAGGATGCTTATAGTGACTAATCTGCAGGAACAGCTCAAGTGTCTGTGCCTACAGAACTAGAGGGAGCAACAGGGACTCAACCTCTGTATAGCTAAGGCATCTCACAGGCTCATGGCAGGCACGCACATGGCATCAACCCTGAGGGTTACACCGCCCGGGGCTTTGCGGAGCCTTTGAAATTCCCGGCACAGCGTCTGCCCCGGGAGCGGACCCACCAGCACAGGACAACGGGCATTGCACACAAGTCTCAGGAAAGCAAAAAAAGGTGTGTTCGGAGCAGGCGGCGAATGGGTAGAGGATCTTAATTTGCAGCATGCAGGACAGTGGAAGAGGGTGCTGCAGGAGCCCAGGGAAGGGGCAGAGGCAAGAGTGGAGAAAGCCCAACATCCCCTCGGCTCCCTGCTCCTGACAGCACCAGGCAACCCAGCACCAGACCCCCATCAAAATTACACCCCCTCTTTGCCCCCAACGTTGTCCCTGCAGACGAGATTTGCTCTGGTTGTACCCAGGCGAGGATGCCACAGTCCCAAACGCTTAATAAATGTCGTGGTCAGGAGGAAGCCTGTATTACTGATATACGAACAATAAGTTATTGTCTTTGTATATGAGGTGTTTCCTCCTGGCGCATAAACAAGATTTTGAGTGCAGCAGTGGCAAGGTTTCTTTAGGGAGGTGGAGAGTTTAGCTATAACATTATGTAAACAGACTTTTAATGTGATAGGAAACCAATCCTTAAGAGAAAAGTTATCATTTATAAACCTGAAACATTGAAATGTTTAAACCTAAAATACACTATATTGATGGGACTTACGCACAGCGATGTTTCTAGTCAAAGCACCGTATGCCATTTAGGCATGGAAGCTGTTTTTCCAAAACATATGTTTAGCTCAGTTCTGCTGTCTCAAAGATCACATGTAAAAGATGCACTGCACATTTCTCTGCCTTGCCATCACAATATTTCAAAACTAGCTTGTACAAATTATGGAACTGCCTGCTGCAGCATGTCCTTGTGAGGCTGGTATCAGCTTTTCTCAAGGAGAAAGAAGGGGCTTCAGCCAGTATGTAAGTGATCTGCTCACCTCAGCAGAGGACCATGGCACAGACCTTCCCTGCCATACTCCCACTCACCACCAGACCCTGCATGTGTTTGTATAATGGTTATACAGAGGAAAACCTAAGAACCGACAAGTCTTTAGCACGGTCTCCAGCACTGTATGTGTTATCAGTGGTGGTACAACCAGTAAGACACGGTATGTGGCACCCCAGGCTGCAATGCATCCCTGTTAGATAGCAAGAGACAAAACATCTGCTGTCTCAGCCCACTACCCACTTTTGGTGGGTATAGTAACATTAACAATTAACTGTACAATAGTAATGAGCTGGAAATACCTTCCATGAGCAATCAGCTAATCCTGACTCACAATGTAAGTCCTTCTGTTTGAACAGAGATTTAGTTTTCAAATACCCCAATCAAAGCTTTGTTTTGCTTTTAAGGGTGGGGGTGGGGGGAGCTTCTGTTCAGGGATGGCTCAGTTCAGCTGTAGTTCTCTTTTGCCACCGTCAAAGTAGGGTTTTTGAGGGTCTGAGCATTTCAGATACTCCACATGAAGGTCCCTTACTGAGAATTCACTATTGCTTAGTCCATCCACACCAGCTTGCATTTACAGACTGTGCATTTCTTTGATACTTTGCCAAAGAATAGCACGTTGGGTTTGTCACAGACCAGCTTGACAGCAGATTGCTGGTCTCTTCCTGTTTTAAAACAAGTGTTGGGGGATGGAAACAACCCACAAACCCTCTTTTTTTCAGGAGAATCTTAATATTTTTTTTTTTGCTATTATTTATTTAAAATCTTATTTGAATCAGACTTGAAGGTTTGCTGAGTTTTGCCTTGTTTGGACTAAAAAGAAGATTCAAAATTTTCTTTGCAGAAAATTTCTAAACTTCCTCCTTCCAGTCAACCCTGTTTGTTTCTATACTGGGTAGCAGGCATCCTATTCTACTCCTTTACACAGATTTCTGTGGGGTGCATTTGTAGAGCCGCCTATTGAATTTAAATTGCTACCATTTGCTTTCACATACACTGATCCAGTTAAAATGTAAAGCTAATTCCATGTATGTAAAGTTGGGAAGAGTCTGAAGAATCAGAGGAAAAAAAACCCCATAATTATTGAAAAGGAAAAACTCATAAGTGATTCTTGGCTAGATACGCAGTAGCTCCCTCACAGCACTCTGCCTGCAGCCTGTTCACAACACAGGGCAGAGAAGCACTGCTACCACGTGGTTTCTACCAAGGTTTCTTTCCCTGCCCAGCATGTAGTGAGTGAAAGACTGGGGGGGGGGCTACCCCCTCCAACATTCCAGCACCACCACCTGCTACCAAAACACTTCACAGAGTCACAAGCACATCCTCAGGCCCACCTCAGGAAACCCCACTCCCTCTTGTCTCCCTTCAAAGAGCAGGATTTCGTCACCCACCCTCTCCACGACAGCCCCATAGGTGCATAAGAGGAGACCTGAGCACCAGCTTTTTCCATCCCCAACCCTTCCCTTGAAAGATTCCCTGTTCCCCAGGGAGGCCTCTGGGGTGCTGCTTCCCGCCATGGGTGCTCTTCAACTCCTTCTTCTCTAGTGGCAGAGGAAAGAAAATCAACCATTAAGAGAAGACGCTGACATGGTCATCTTGTCAGATGTTGTGTTCTGCACCTACGTAGTACTGGATGCGACTGGCACTCAGCATCACAAGTTTGGTCTCTGCTATAATTAATGAATATTCATTAGCATGCTACAGGAATTAAACCTTCTCATCCTACTCTCATGACATCATTTTATGACAGAAGAGTCTGGTCCTGATGCTGTTTATGAACCACAGTTCAGTTTCTGCACACAGGGTAAATAGCACCCTGCGCTGTGCTCCCGCTGCGGCGAGGCCTCTTTGTGAAGCACTGCGCCACTTCTTGCCCTTAGCTGAATCTCCTACTCTTCCCATTTGTTATCGCTAAGCTCTTCAATTCCCTCTGGGCTTTGCCTTTTTTTTTTTTTTTTTTTTTTATTAAAGAACCTGTACAGTCACTCAGGTCCTCGTTGGAAAAATCTGACCACAACCTTGCTTCCAGCTGTTGCTCAGAAACAAGTTATTGAACTCAAAAAAGTAGGATAAAGCACAGCTACACAATTTGATACGCTTTCTCATAGTGCTCCTTTTAACCCTGAAAGTTCTGCCTAAATCAGTTTTCCACACTGTGTTTTCTTTTGTCTTGCTAAATTCTGATTACACTGCCAAAAGACCTCGTTTCTTCACTTGTGGTCCTCAGCTTCTTAGGGTAACATACATTTTTCACATGATGTTCTATAAAACCTCCTTAAAATATTTCACCGGTGCTCAGATTCCTTGTATTTCCACAAGCAAATCTTGCAGATACAGTGAAGCCCCTCTGCCCAAGTTCAGTACAATTTCTATTCCAAGTAAAAAAAGAAATAAAATCAGTCCAACAAATGTAGTGCCTCGCACAACCCAAAGGGAAGAACAGTTAACTTGACAATGTAAATTGCTTTAAATGCAACAGTTTGCACTGGTTTGCAACCCAAACGTTTCCACTGCAACTGCTTATTTCAAATGTGGAATTATATTTAAAAACTCCCCTTATAATGACTACCCGAAATGTAGGATATAAATTCAACACGGGAATAAAAATCCATAAGAAACCATATAATCATCATTCTTCTGTGAAAATAACTGACTGTTCTGGCTCTCCTGCTTTAGCTGAAAGTTTATTGAATCACGAGCTGGCTACGTTTGTCTCTAAGGTTACCGGTCCTGCGGCACACGCTACACCACTTTATTTCAGAGCAAATGCTCTGAATAGAGCAACATACCGCAATAAAATGTCTCTTTGCTGGTCTCCTCACAACACTCTGCTTTCTCACCTCTCTCCTAATGGTGGTGAAAGCCTTCTCAAGAACGGATCCTACGCATCATTCTATCTGTCAAACGTATGTGCCAGGGAAGGCGGACAGGTTGTCGCTGCTGGAACAAACCAACACACTTCTTCAGGCTTGTTCTACGCGGTTAAGATTTTGGAAAGATCTGCCCCTTTTATGAAGGCAACTCTTCTACATTATCGAAACAAGATATCCCATCCATGCATATATTCCCTTTCCTGTTCTCCACAGTGCTGTCGGAGCATTCACAGGCACCGCTGGAGCTGTGATTTCTGCCAGCTGGTCTCTCAGCTGGAGTCATTTGAGTCAATCACCACGTGCCCTGCCCAAGCTCCCCACCCTCACCTTTGACTAACTAGAGAACAACAAAACAACCATAATCCTTAGTGGGTTGGTTCTTTGATTAGTTTGTTTTTAAATATTTTTCATATTCCTGATGTGATGATTTCATGTCTTCACCTATCAAGGTTCCAGGGTTCCTTCACCATCAGAGAACCTCAAGCCCAGTGCTGGATCCACATGGGGCTGTGGTGGCTGAACTCACAGACCATGATCCTCCTTCAGGGACAGCTGCAAAGGTTCTGCTCTAGGTGGAGGATGGAGCCACTTGCCTGCACAGGGCTCCTACCTGAGCCCTCTGGCCATCATCTGTATGTCAACATCTAAATTCTCTTAGAAGCACCCTGACAGCTGTACTCTGAGCTCACTTACGAAACAAACTACATTTTAGCAGAAAACATTTTTCTAATCACTTTCCTTAGGGAAACATTTCCTGAGTATCTGCCTGCCAATTAAATTCCCTCTGTTGGTTTTATCAATCAAAAGCTTTTCTCTTTTCTTTGGTCATGAAATCTAAAAATGGGCTGTTAGCACTTTACAGGATATTTTAATTAAAAATAATTGTACATATCATTTGTGTCCTCATGGGGTATAGCCATTAATAAATCAATTTTGTTGTTGTTGAGCTAGACTTATGTAAAGGTAGAATATTGGATTTCTAAACTAATTACACAGGCAAGAACTCTAGTCCCAAGTTTAATGGAAGCTTTGGACCGCATACACTCAAGTGGTTCAAGATCCTTAATTCTATCCAAATACCTGATCAACTTTATCTAACAGCATCAGAAAACAAGTGTTTGTTTTACTTACCACTGCAAAATTTTGGTACTAGGTTTCTGGGAAGCATGTTGGGTTACCCCTGGTGAGTGAATCACCAACACTTGCCATCCATCTACTTCAGTGAAGCCAGGTTTCTTCTTGACTTTCATGTATGAAATGCAACGGAGAAGTTTAACTAAATGCTTTCTTTTCTTTTCAAAGCTCCAGGCACCTTGGAAGTTGTGACTCTCCTTAGCCACATCCTACAAGCTCCCCATTCTCTGAAGCACTCTTGAAATCATTCAAAGGAAAAAAAAAGGAGTGATCTTAACAGTACTGAAAGATGTTTTGAAGAAGATGTACCAGTAATCAATACCAGTGAGGTTCTTCCTTCCCCAGAGGCAACTGACTTGACAGCAGGAATTACTTGAAGTAAATGTAAAATGTTAGGAACACTGCACCTTGCCTACGTGTTTTTAGGCTGTGCAAAAGAAACTGGTACTCAGTCTCTTTGGGCCAGTCTCTCTCTTGCTTCAGTTTCTTCAGTAACATCTAATGAACCTGCAAGGAGCAATACTAGGTCACACCTTGTATCCTCTGCGTTTTATTAAAGGAGCCAACACTCCCAAGTTTCCATGGAGAATCTTTGGCTTCGGATCACATACAAGCTCTTCTGTCTTAAAAGGAACAATTTCTCAACTAAATGAACCTAACTGACTCCATACTCAAAATAAGCGCCAGAGCTGAGAGAACAGAGGCAATCATCTTCATTTTCAGACACGGGTAGATCTACATATGCCAAAGACATACGAACAATGAGCAGTTGGTTACAGCAAATCATAGCAGACGTTGATCAAACCAGGTCATAAATAATTGTGTCCTTGCTGCAAAAAGATTAAAAAAATGAATTTTAAAATAATCAGCCTTTTTTTGTACTCAACAATCTGGAAAAAATATTCCAATTGACATGCCGTTACTCTCGATTTTGTAGTATAATTGAAATTTCAATATGACCTACAGGTTTCATAGATTTTGCAAGTCCTAACCGCAGAAAAAGGAGAGAGGAAATCAAGAAGAAGGCAGAGATAAGCTCTAGCAAGCAGTAAATGAATATGCTGATTCTCTAGCTTTCCATAAATTAATAGGTATAGTCTAGTAAGTGTCATATTTTAAGGACAGCTGAATCAAACAGTAATTTTTCAAACCTAAAATGTCATCAGAGTGCTCAACAATGGATAAGCTACAAAAAAATCTACAGTTTTCATGCCATTTCTGTGCAATGTGTACTAAATCTTGATCAATACTATCGATCACAAATCAATTAATGAGTGATTGCCATTAGTTACGTTATGTAGATTCTGACAGATAACAATATTCAGTTGCGCTGGAAGTGGAAGGAGTACTTGAACTCGTTAGCAAGAGTAGAGATAGCTCTGGATCTCCCCTTGCACCAAATTATTTACTCTAACTAGAATCAGAGGCTGCACCTGCAAGTACTTTTGCAGTATGTGAATTTAACTCATACATAAAAATTTTAGTAAGACCAATTAATCGGGGTCTGATGCTTAACCTCATATACACTTTTATAGAAAAATACTTGTATTTGTAGGACAGTGTGAGAAATATTAAAAACATTAAAAGCATACCGCATTTCCACACAGATAACCCACATTTCAGATAACACTTTTTTAACAGTCTTGGCAAAAGCATTCTTACAGAAGCTATGTCCTCATGTCACCTTCATATTCAGGTAAATTCATCACAATTGGAGGTGAGATGCCAGGCTAGAAAGAGTAGTGAACGGGGGGCCTGAAACAGAGAGCTACGTGGAAAGGAGGAGATGAGGTGTGGGTTCCACAGCTCTGAGATAACGTATTTCCTTAGTACGTGCATAATCCTACTGCTGAGACATGAGCCTTGTTTGTTTTCTTTTGCAGGTAACTAAAGGCTACACATATGAAACAGTAAATATGAGTGCACAGTGGCCGTGTCGCAGAGAAACAGCCGGCGCACGCAGAGGAGAACCAGCCTTTTCACGTAGCCTCCGCACACCGAGTCCATGTGTATGCTCAGCGTGTGCACACAGGTTTGGGTTTCTTCATGGGCATTTGGCTCAAATCAGGGAAAACGCCTCATTGAGTTAAACTGGATTAGGACCTCATCTACTGTGTTCGGTTTGGGAAAGCATCGGTACCTCCAGGTGAGCTTTTATTAAGTAATGGGTGGAATTTATGAAATCATAATCTAGAAGTCCCAGCCAACAGAAGACTCAAAATGCTGCTCCTCTACAGAAACCAGGATTTGCAAAACCTTGTTTGAATTCTTCTTACTTTTTCTTTTCTTGTTATGGTCTTATTGTAGTGCACATAGTAGCCTCCATACATATATACTGTACCTATACTATACATATGTACTCCATATGTACTGTAAAGACCACAAAGCAAAGCCATACTTTGTGGTGACACTGGGACCCAGACAAGATATCATTGCACATTAAAATTGTATTAAACTAATTGAAAAATAGTGAAACATTGCTAATAAAACAAGATAAATACTTAACATTAAAAGACAGAGACTTTCCAGTGTTCCATAAAACCACACCTTTCAGACAAATTAATTATTTGCATCATAAAAAAATGCTAACCGTGAAAGAAAATATTCCAGAAGAAAGTAACAAGTAAAAAGCTTCAGGTGATTTTTGATTACATTAAAAACAATTCCCGTTCTTCATAAAATATGCAGAACTTTGCATCTTAAATAGTCTAAGTTACCTTTAAAAAAATTACTTTCTTTTTAATCTTGCAAGAAATGAAACCTTAATTGGGTAGGAAAGTATCTGGAATATATCCAGAAAGGAAAAAACTACTGCTGTTCTCATGTAAGTGGCACAGCATCTGTCAAGAGTTTCCACATACCTTCAGGAAGATACCTTAAATTAAGTCAACATTGTACTTGATATCAGTGATCAGAGTTAATATTCTGAAAACCCAAACTTGCTGCCTTGTTTATTTCATAGTTTCAATTTCTATTGCTGTAATTCACCTTGGCAAATAAATGGATGTATGAGGGGCTCGCTCTCTGAATAAATGATAAAATTTAACTTGTCAGGAGCTTCCTTTGCCTTGAATGAAAAACATTTCATTTCTTTGTGATGCTGCAGAATCTAAATCCTGTTGCAAGAGACTTAATGAGCAACCCTGGAATAAAAACTAATGGAGTGTTCCAGCTACGCGGCCACCTTGATGAACATTAGAATTACATCTGAGACCAGATGGAAGAAAAGGAAGATGCACTATACAAAATACGTCTTCATTTGAGGAGTAAAGTATTACTCAGTGGCATTATACATTGTTAATAAATTTTCTTTATCTGAAACTATAATTTAATATTTATGTATCTAATTTACATGTGACAAAGTAGCATATTCTAAAATTAGAGTGTAACCAGCAACCTATTAACTACTATAAACAATACCGAAACACAACCCAAGCATATTTTGAGGAAACAATAGATACATTTTTGGACTGGGGAAAGATTTCAATTGCAGATATTGTTTTAAATACAGCTGTTAATTGCATCTCAAAAAAAAATTCTTCAAGCTCGGAAAGGTTTTCTGCTGAGGGAGTCCTGGGTATATACATAAAGACCAAGAGTACACTACCAAAAAGTCCCTTATTGGTTACTAGTAGGTACAGTAATAATAGTAAATGCTGAAATTGGGAAAAAAATCATTTTCAATATCAATGTTATATGATGCACTAGACAATATATCCCCTTTGAGCAGAAACTAGAGAAAATATCGTGCCCTTTATTATCTCTGTGGTTTCTTATGTGTAATAGACAGCGAAAGAATTGCACTTATTGTAACGTTACAGTAAAGTGTTAGGTTGCAGCTCACCTTTTAAAATATTAGTGGCCATAATACTTATGATAGGTTGTGCATTATGCAAAGATGAATAAAGATGTGCATTTAAATTAAAAAACGAGCAACCACTTACAGAACCAACAGTGAGGCTTAACATAACAAACATGCACTAACCCTACACTTATGCAAAACTAAGTTCTTCCAGGAAACTGTAACCAACTGTTGACCTTCCACAAAGGTAAAGGTTTTGTCCCTTGGTAATATGTTTGGGCTTTGTAGTTGAATTCCAGTTTATTAGCTCATTGTCTGTAAATGTGCTGTTCCACTGTGATATCCTTTAGCTGCCCTTGAGCTTCTGCAGAATCTGCAATCTTACAGTCACTTTTTATTTAAGGTTTTATTGAGCCGCAAAGTAAGTCCCCTTCAGTACTACACAAACAGGCCTCCTTATTCATCCTCTTCAGGTTCCTGTGGTAAAATTGGTGTCTCCTCCTTTAAACAAGCACTAAAAAACCCAAGGATTGTGCTGTAAAGGTGATATTTGCTTTTCTCAGAAGCAATGTTATGACCTTCATCCGGGTAGATCTAGGGGAGGAGAAAGGAAAAAAGTAAATAGTTTTTTAAAGGCTTTTCAAATACTTAGGGCTCTAATTTTCTTTCTCTGATCTTCAAAATGTTTTAGATGACAACAGGATGATAACGTTAGTTTTATGGCGTCAAGGAAAGCTAATAAAACTCAAAGTAAAACTCATTCTCTTGGAATTTGAACTTATATAAAACAACTACTGCAGTGGGATCTGCAGAAGTGAAAAAATTTATATTCTAACTCGTTGTGCTTACAACAGTGTACTTAGCTGGCGTTTTCAATACTGTCTAGGCATCCAAATGCCATTAAAGTCAATGAGGATTAACTACCTCATGCTTTCAGGGACCTCTCAATATTCCATTTTCTACGTGTTCAGTGAAACACCTTTTAATTCATATTTTTAACTATCTTCCCATCTTATCTAAAGTCCATCATCTCTCTCTTCTAGGGTGGATGTGGGCATTTTTTCCCTCTTAATTCAAATTCCACTGGAAATTTCTCGGAATTGAGGCAGAACAAAAATTTGTAGACTGAACGAAACAATCCAGGCTACAGGATTTAGGACAAGAGATGTGCAGTGACCTGAGGCAAAAAGCTTCAGCTGCTTCCTCAAACTCAGGTTATCACAAGGTTGCACGAGCATGGTTCAACAGGGGTCTTCTGAGACACCTCTCTCATTCCTGCTTCTTCCTCTCTCCACAGCCCATCACATACCTCAGCTGAAATCACAGGGACAGCTGGTCCTGATCTTATCCACTCAGGTTTCACACATAAAGTCCTTTTCCATTGGTAAGTGATGCTAAGCCCCTTGTTACCACCCTCCTCCCTGACGTGAGCTACCATGCTTCAGTGGAAACTACAGGTTTACCTAAGGTTCAGTAAGGTTGAGATTTGCAATGTGTAATGTCAGACATATTTGGAGGAGTGACCCAAACCCACATTGTTTTAAGATATTCAATAAGGTTTCATGGAACCAGAAGCCTCAGCCATAAACATCCATATACACTGCAGTGGGTCGTGGACCAATCTGTGCGTCAGCAGCACGCCCTGTCCTGCTCTCCCCAGCATGTCCCTCACAGCACCCTCATGCTCTGTATGGCTATGGAGAGAAGAAACAGCACTCCCACCTCTTAGCTGCCCTTTAATAAAATTAAATGCTGAAAAGAAAGGGAAATTAGTTTCATGTGACCCAGTACTTTTAAAAAGGGACTGAAGTAGTGTTATCTCCATGTTTATTACAAAGAGCTCATTTGGAGTCTAAAGCACTTTGTATAGTGTTGTAGGATAAACAGGTGGAAAAAAGATGAGAGAGGAGAAAGAGTCCAGAAGAACAAGAAGAAGCCGAAATGAAGTTGTAGTGAGGAGGATGTCAGTCTCTTCTCCCAAGCAGCTAGCAACAGGACGAGAGGGAATGGCCTCAAGTTGCGTCAGGGGAGGTTTAGGTTGGATATTAGGAAAAACTTCACGGAAAGAGTAGTGAGGTGTTGGAACAGGCTGCCCAGAGAGGTGGTTGAATTGCCATCCCTGGAAAAAACGTGTAGATGTGGCATTCCAGGACATGGTCTAGTAGACATGGTGGTGTTAGGTTGATGGTTGGACTTGATGATCTTGGAGGTCCTTTCCAACCTTAGGGATTCTATAAGCTATGGACAGTTCTTGACGTCCATACTGCTGGTAAGGAAAATGGGTTAAAGGAAGTTCTAACTGCCAACTGAGTTATAACCGGTGTGTTGTGGTAGGGAGGGTCCTTCTTAGGGGCGAAACAGCAAATGAGGTTAAACGTTGAACTGTGTTTACAGGAAATGTCACAGCTGCACATACCTGCATAGTGTAATTAACTCCAGCTTTTATTAGGTGTTTAATTAGTTCTGCTGAATGCTGGAAGTGGACTTTAGCTGCAAGACAACAACATTTGGTATTATTAGAAAAAGGTATGCTAATATGAAATACTGATCTGTTAAACAGCTCTGATTGAAAACATTTCCAACCTCTGTAATTACTGCATCTGAAGTTGACTATTTCTCTGGCCAGAAACGCAGTCCCACCTGTAACAGCCACGCAGGGTGGGACAGCAGAGCTTTTGGAGGCACTGGAAGCCCCAAGGAAAGACATGCTTTCCAGGCGCTCCAGGAGGACTCCTCTCTCCACCCTTGATTTACACACACTGACATAGTTTAGAGGTAAACTGTAAAACCATTCTGCTTGAACATCATGACAGCTTATAATTGTGTTCCAGTAAAGCATACTGGATCTTCTACTGCTTGCACGGGGTTATTATAGCCCATGCTTACTTAGGTAATAGACTTTCTGCAACATATCAGAAACAATCTTTGTGTGGTAAAACCAGCCAACTTTATTGCCATGTCCTAACCGTGCAGAGCTTAGGCTGCAAGAGGGCTGGGCGGTGTCACTAGATGTGGTATTAAGCAGGGGCAGCAGGCAGTCAGAGTCCTAGTCTTGAACACACTGTGTTGCTCAGACATCTATCAGAGTCACAATTCCCTCTAGTGCCGAGTTCAGAGGGGTAGAAATTGCTTCTGCCTTTTACAATCAGCAAAGCCTGAGACCCTCCTACCTGCCTAGTCACCCAGTATCTCTCCTGTCCCTCTCCCCCTTGCTCTGGGAAGAAACACTGGCCAGCGTTTGCACCCCTCTGATGGCACTTGGCATCCATAACACAGCTTTGCCAAGTTCCACCGGGGTGCCAGGCTGGTGGGTGCCATCCCCACCGTGCCAACTGCGCCTGCAGGCACCCTCGCCGCAGCCCTGGTCAGTGCGAGGTACCTAGCCCTCCAGAACGAGCAGTAAGAATCCTCGTATTATCCCACATTCACCAGGAAAATGCCAGGGAAAGAAGTATGCCTGTGAATCCGAACAGACTCTACGCTGTAATTTGTGCCTGCATCAAAGCTTTTTCTTTAGACCTACATCAGTTAAGAAAGTTCAGAAAAGTATACTGCAGTTAAATTTAAATCTTTAATTACCAATTATCGCATGATTGACACATCTTATGATTCCACTTAAAGTGCTAGAACTTACTCTGTTTTACTCATTCCCTACCTTAAACACTGCTAAAAGTATTGGTGCTATTAAAAAAGGTTCCCTATAGCTTCAGCTTCAGATGCTTTGGCACTACCTTGTAATTAATTAGCAGAAAAGTTTAACTTCCCATTTGATGCTGTACTTCACCAACTGTACTGATAATTCTTTCTTCAACTGCAGAAGCTCTATGAATTTAAAATACCATTAAAAATGTATGTTCTATCAATAATTCATATAATACCTTTCACTAGCAAGACGGTGGTCCACAAGATTTAAGCAAATTAGAACATACAGCACCTAAAAGGTACAAATATTCAGCCAAGAAAAGCGTCATTAGTTTAGAATTAGAAGTGACAACTGAAATAAAATAAAAAAAACTATCAGAGGGATAATGAAAATAAAATTGTACTTGCTAGGTGTGTGCCTAACCTGCCTTTGAGTGCCTGCCTGTTAGAAACTCTGACTCCAAAAGGAATTGCGCCCGGCAATACTTACTATCAGCTGTCCCATGAACTATTAGCAAATTCGCTTCTTTTAAACCATGAAGATTGTGTAATACACTGGATGCCTACAAACAAAAACACACAAAGGTGTAACTGAATTGCAATTTCAGAGTAAAATTGTCATTTTAAGTTACTTGTTTACGCTAACTTACCTGATAAGTATTTTCCTCTTTTGATGGAACGCCGAGGTATCTTTCTGAAAAAGCTGATGCTGTGAAAGTAAAAACAAAAATTTGTGAACCCATCAAAATTACTTCTATTTTGAAACTCATCAGTTCTGATCTAGAGTCAGGAGAAGCTATTTAAGCCATTAAGTCAACAAAGAAATGTTTGTTTAAAAACAGAATGCAATAAAACAACCACTAACGATGTAAAATAATTTTTCAAATATTAATATATTTTAAAATACTTTTTAAATGGTTGGAAAACACCCCACAAACCCCTCATATCATTAGAGTAACCTGGTCTGATTTGCTGTGCATCGCAGTCCGCAGTCTGTGCCCAGGACTTCACATACAGAATCAAATATCCCGTGATTGAATGACGACATGGTTGATATCGTAAGGAATTCACCACTAAACTTAAAAAAACATTCATTCCTGCTATAAGTCTTGATTGAGGCTGATACAGCTATCGGATTCTTAGGATATGGGGTACCTGACTGGATTTCAGTGGGATATGGAAGCAAAATTTTGCAAAAATCAGTGGTGTTAATAATAATGTATCTGTTGCAAGTTTCGGTAAACTGTCCCAGCGTTAGCTGCCCTTTCATTTAAAGGAGAGAACGAGACAGTGAGGTGAAACCTATTTGATATTGCTACATTACCTGCCCTGAGTTAAAATGCATAGTAGCTCCATGAACAAAAGACATTTTGACTAGACCATCACACAGGTGAAGGGCAGGGAGCACTCACCGTACAACTTCATGTCTGTAATTGGTGCCACCACAGCTCCACATTTGAAGAGCCGCTCACTGGATTTCAGGATCATTGATGTAATGTAGCCACCATATCCCTAACAATGGAAATGATATCGAGATATTGGTTGGTTCATTTCTTTCTAGCAACAATAAAGTTAAAGGTCATTGTGCTAATCTGATGGTATCATTTCACAGAATGTATTTATATCTGCAAGAATTGCTTTTAAAGGAAATGTAAGCCTACAGTTAAGAGTGAATAAAGATCTCATTTGCCTTGGTCATGATCTGTAAACTATGTAATTAATAATAATGAGTGTATTTCAGTTTAAGCTCCATAACTCCATCATGGCAGACTAGCCTATAGAGAATAAAAGATTTGAAAATTACACCAAAAAAACCCAAAACACAAAAAAACAAAGGTAAAGATTTTGGGAACACAGCCTAGACAGGAAGCTTTGTACTCATTTTTAAATACATTTAATGTACATATTTGCCACTTACCAGGATACACTCAGCATTTTGCTTACAGGACAGACAGTACAGGTAGAGGAGATACCTGTGAACTGACCAGTCCTCCCCCACCACTTAAACCTTCACAGATTGAATCCTGTTGCTATTAGAGGTTTCTGCTACAGCATTGTCAAACATCCCACAGAGAGGTACAGGCACTGCACTGTTTCGCAGGAATAAAAGCTGTACGTAGCCACACTGCTCAATATTCTGCCAGTCACTGGATGCGATTTCTGGCCACACGAGCTCCCGTCAAGCGGCTGTTACAAAGGGAGCACAGTGGCATGAAGAAGCTGGGAGAGATGAGGTGGAAGCGGGGGAGCTCTCTCCTTGCCTCCCCAAATTTATCTGTCCTTATAGCACATCTCTTCATCGTCTCCTCTGCAAAGTCTATAATGCAGCTCCCCGGGAAGAGCAGTGACACGAGAGAGTCATGGAAGCTTTGCTTTGCATGAAAACATGAAAGCTTTAACTTGGGACCACAGATTTCTTTGGAATTACACTGGCAATTTGTATCTGTGCACCTATAATCGTTCTAGACCCACAGAAAATGAAATTCTGACTTGTGGAGTCTGGGATCAATGATTTTCTCATATATTACAGGCTCCTCAAATTTCTCTATTTGCCATCTTTGTTTTCCCTTCATCAGTGCTGGAAAATTGATTTCTGCAGGTATTTTGTTGTTGTTGTTGTTTTGTGTTTGGCACAACACACTTCAAGAAGAAAAAATTATCCCGTGACAGGAGAAAGAAAAATCTGAACCACCAGCCAACTCCAAACCAGAATATTGTGCAGCAAATGCTCACAGATTTTTCTCATGGACTTTTTTGAATCCTGCCTGCTCCTGTTCTTCTGCCTAAAACAAGTGGGCTTGTTTAGTCTGGAGAAGAGGAGGCTCAGGGCAGACCTTGTTGCCCTCTACAACTACCAGAAAGGAAGTTGTGGCAAGCTGGGGGTCAGCCTCTTCTCGCAGATAACTAGTGACAGGACAAGGGGAAATGGCTGCAAGTTGCGCCAGGGGAGGTTTAGGTTGGAGATGAGGAGAAATTTCTTCTCGGAAAGGGTGGTCGGGCATTGGAACAGGTTGCCCAGGGAGGTGGTGGAGTCACCGTCCCTCGGGGTATTTAAGGAAAGGTTAGACACGGTACTGAAGGACATGGGTTAGTGGGTAATAGGTGGGGGGGGACAGTTGGACTGGATGATCCTTGAGGTCTCTTCCAACCTTAATGATTCTATTCTATTCTATTCTAATTATTTAGTGAATGGAATATTTGTCTGAAAGAACTGGAATATCTGAAAATCCTTTAACCTCAGTTAAGAAAAGAAGAGTGTTCCAGAATCAACCGACAGTAAATGTGAACAGGCACACTAAGGGAAATTCAGATTGAGACCTGGATTTTCAAGGGAGCGTGAGGAACTGAGTTACCACTTTCCCATAGATATTCCAGACAGGAGGCCAAGAGCTGCCCAGAATTGTCCATGTGCAGGAGCAGATTTAACCTAAGAAAGAATTTCTGAGTGGGCACTGGTTACTTGTATAATTCAAAGTTTAAGAGAACAGCAACTTTCCTCTGCCTCTGGGTTCTCTCATTTTCCTTTTGTTTAATATTCTACTTGTGTCTTTCCCAGTAGGTCCACAGCACAATTCTAATCCTAGGATAGCTATTGTCATGTTATTTATTATTTATGCCATGTATTCATTAAGAGCTTGGTTTAATTCTCCTGGGAATCTCATTGCTTTGTGCTGGTGCCCTTGCTTCCAGCCAGGCTTTCCAGGAAAAAAACAAACCATTAAACAGTGAGATCACATTTTTATAAGAACTTCACAGTGACAACGCAGAAATAGTTCATACGTCCTGACGCAAGGATATATGGTGCCTCACTCATCAACTGGATTTCTGCGGTTACAACCTAATTGCTGTATTTTCAAGAAGCTGGTCAGCTCTGAAGTTGCAACTTATTTTCAAGCTCTCTTTCTACTTCCACGAACAAAAATGCAAACTACATGGAAACACGATTTGCTGTCTAACAGTTCAGAAAGGCCCTTGGATCATGCATCACTTGGGCTTGCACCCCTCACAGAAATAAGCACGATGGCATTGGCAGATTGCCTGGCAGTCAGAGGTAGGTATTTTCCACACTGCATCCTTCTGGATAGTCTCGTGCCTAGTTTACATTATGGATTGTGACAAGAATTTTATTTCTGTGTAGTTCTAAAACATCTTAAAGACCTCCACAACAGTGTGCACAAGCCCAGCTTTATGCTATCAGCATTAAGCAATTTCAAAGTCATCTTATTTTCATCAAAGTGCATATTCTGTTTCCAGGAGTAAGTCTAATTTAATGCATAGAAAGAAAAAAAAATATTTTTCCTATCACATTGTTCTACATAGTAGAAAGGAAATGAGTTTTAAAGAAGATTTTTAATTGACTCTAAAATAAGCAGAGTGGAGGGAAATACAATTAACCCTAAGAAGCTCTTGAATAGATTTCTTCCCCTAATTCAAAAACGGACTTAAATTTTATGAATTTTTGTTTGACACTAGAAAACAGCTCTGAGCCGTTAACTTGCGAAGCTAGATTTCCCCGAATTCAAAGCAGCATTTAAGCTTATTGAATTTCCCAGTTTTTGCTCTTTGCTTTCTCACATTTCCACTTTTCATTCCTCAATCTTTCTTTCATACAATAAATGCAGGAACACTGTCAGCAGTAATATTTTGTCAAAGAAAAAAAATTTGGGGGTAGCCTTTAGCAGATATGTAAAACCTTGTTTATACGTACGCTCTACGGTCTCATCACATTACTGTTGGGAAACAAGATACTGCTGAATCTTCTATAGAAAATGAGTGGAATTTTCAAGTAGCAATGAAAAGAATTTCTGAGATCAGAAACAAGTGAGCAATTTGGGGTGCTTAGTGATTTCATTTCAGAAACAGCACTTTTAAATCATTTGTGGGAAGAGGATACTGAGAAATGTAGATGTTTATATGCATGTGTACTTTCATATACATTGATAACAGGCACTAAAACCTAAATAGAAATGTGTGTCATGATCATCTGGTGGATGGAGTCAGCCCTACTTATACATCCTTGGCTGAAAAATCTCTGGCTGCTGCTCTGCAAACCAGTACTTCATTTTCACACTTAACAAACATTAACTAGTCCTCAAAACATTACCAGGCAGGAGGGAAATATCAATATCCTCATCTCAAGTTCAGACAGAGACATGCAGGTTAAATGCCTTGCCCAAGGCCATGCAGCAAGTCAGTAGCAGAGTGGGGATGGGAACTAAGGGGTTTCACAGTGGAACAGATACTGCTCTTATAACTGATGATTGAGGGGCTTGGCTAGGTACTCAATCATGGTTTGTTGTTACGTTGAGGTCAAAGGCACAAAACATCTTCATTTTTAAGTTAACAAAAAAAAAAAAAAGATGCACAGGCTAATTTGTAGAAGCAGCAGCAATAATGCAGCATTTTTAATAGACATCAGTAAAATGCTATTTAGTTTGGTACTAAAGGTTAAGCCTTTGCCTTACTGTATTCCATGCTACAGGCAACGACATGCCAAACAGTGAAGCCAGCTGACAAAAGAGCAACAGCGGAATTTCTAGCAGATGGTACAAAAAGGAAGCTGTTGACAGTACCGTAGGGTTGTAACTTAGCTAACCTCAAGGGTCAGTAAGACATTCAGATACAGAAGGTCATTGTCAGTGTAACTGCAGCTCAAATGTAGAAGTACAAGAAAAAAGTTTTCAAAAAACCTAAGCCCATATTAAAATTTTCTAAAGAAAATAGATGTTTTTTTAACAAATACTTTCTCCTGCAGATTCTGAAACACAAATACTGCAGTACCACAAAACTGATCTGATTGATCTCAAATACCAATTCTCACAAAAAAAATCAATATACAGAATATACAGTAAGCTATGGAAGGTTTTTCCCCTCTTTTAATAACTGAAATTCTCTTAGGAAAATAGATAAATATATTTGTTTATGAACTGACAGTATTTTCTTAAAGAATCACGATGATACGTCCTGCTGGTTTTGTGCATTACCTTTCCAAATATACTCAGCCTCTTGGGATCAATGAAGGGCTGTTTCAATAGTGATCTGCAAGAAAAAAAGTGGGAGTTTAATTTGTTACAGTAAAATGGTGAATTTCACTTGTTGAATCTAGTACATAAAGAAAATCATTTGAACAGTCAGGAACTGTCATACACGCAGATCAGGCAGAACAACAAATTACACCAACAGAAGTATTATTGCATTGGGTAACGCGATTTATTTTCTAATTCCTTCTCTACATGGCAAACAGAGTGTTGAGCTCATCTCACCTACCTTTAGACATCTGAATTTGAGCATCATGTCTACACTGCCCATTTACATCTGCTCCTCAGTTAGAGGCGAGAAGAGAGATACCCTCAAACAGCTGTCCTTTCCCACCCATGTTGGAAACCTCTCTGTCTGGGGAGAATCACCCTCCAGCACTGCCAGGATTATCCACCAACTAGAGCTTAAATGGGTGGCTTTCACCAGGTGCCTGGTTGCTCAACATTGAGGAAGGTAATGCAACTTCTTGAATGTAGATAATTATCCAAATAATTAATTCTCTCATCAAGGCCATTAATCAGTAATGGTGAATTTTATACAGAAAAGACAGAATAGAATCATAGAATCATAGAATGGTTTGGGTTGGAAGGGTCCACAAGGATCATCTAGTTCCAACCCCCCTGCCATGGGCAGGGACACCCTACACTAGACCAGAATAACCTGAGGCCAAAATCAAACTGCTTTTGAGGAGGCAAAACCGGCCGCAGTACCTCCTCTCAGCCAGGGGCACCCTCCCTTTTCCCGGTGCAATGCATCCAAAAAGAGCCCAGATGGAATTTAGCCTAAAATACTGTAGCGTTTGAGCAGAGAGCCCAGTTCTCACAGCACAGCATATGGCCTGCTTCTTATGGCCCTTTCAGAAGGGTCACCTTGAACTCCTCCGCTCATCGCAGCCCACTCCTGACCACCATGAACACTAGGAGCCCTGTTGCCCAGGTATGTCATGTCAGAGGCAGTTGCCTACTCGTGCATTGGCTGAAGCACCCACCCCTTTTAAAGCAAGAAAAAAAAAAAAGTCTGCCTTAAAATTTGTCTTTCCTTGAGAATTGCCAGAAAAAGTTGATCCAGACCTTGGTATTAGCCATTTTGAGATGTGCAACCTGAGTAGAGAGTGTTGTCAAAGCCATTACCCCACAGACGGAAATGACTCTTTTCTGCAGCTGGTGGATTTATATCAGTGTAAGAACGATAACGCAAATGAGAAACAACAGGCATTTGCCCAAATTTTGCTCTCATTTACACCACTATAACTCCACTTGCTTTGTATGACTACTCCACAACTCTGTGGTGAAAATGCGAGCAGTACCCTATCGTACAGGCCTAAAAATATTGTAACACAAATGCAGTTGGGCATTAACATGTGCACTGCAAGAAATTTTGCTAAGGAATATTGACAAATACGAATTAGTTCAGATAGATTTAGACTGCGGACAGACGGACAGCTTTATCTAAGAGAAGCAGCAAGACAAAAAGCAAACACCTCTGATCTTTCATTTGCTGTTTGTAATGAAAAGATTATTGTTTCAAAATTTGCAATTACATTAAAAATAAACATTAACAGCATTCACTATGCAAAGAAAACATTCTGGGCAGTTTCAGTTAAAACTGCTCGCTCGTCAGGGTGGAAGCAGGGTAAAAGAGAAGAAAAGTTTGCACATACGTACTCTACGGCTGCTATTTGGTCCTTCACTTCCACTGATCCTAAGCATCGGTGGACCTCCTGTAGAATCTTAAGGCCTTGAAATCCACTCCCTCTGCCATCGAATCGAGCTACGATGACATTATCAGAGTTGACAAGCACTGAGTCCCAGTCAATGTGAAACTTATCTGTAACCAACTGGCTGCCTGGAGCTTCATCACTGCAAATACCAACACACCAGACACAAACGAAGACTATTGACAATGTGATGCACTTTGCCGTTCTCCAATATTTTATTTAACCTAGATGGCAGAGTTCAGTCAGTTATGCAATCCTGTTGAATTATTGTCATTTCCATCGATACCATCACATTAGCTAGTGCTGGTATTCCTGCAGTAGCAGTAAGAGAAATAATTTAACTTTATAACCACTGTGCTGTAGAGTTGCCAATAACTGAACATACTTTATAGAAAGAAACAGAAAACTAAAGCACGTAGTGCTGCTTATAGGTTAATAAAGAGGAAAAAAACCCCATAATCACTAATGACTAGCTCAGTTCTGAGAAGGCTCACGCAGAATTTGTTGTCACACTAAAGAGACAAAAAGGAAAAATTTGTTCAATATCCTGATTATGATTTTGTAGGATATATAATACTATTAAGCAGCATGTCATCTTAGGAAAAAAAAAATAATTGCATTATTGTGTCCTTGAATAGATTTTTTGAAACAGAGTACAAAGACTAAAGTACACACTGGAGAAACTTGTATTTTCTTCATAGAAATTCATAGCAAGAAATGGAGGCAGGCAGGAGTGGTAAGTTTATTTTATGAGTAAAAGAAAAGGTGGTTTACAGCAGAAAAGGTAGAACAGAATGGGAGAATGCAGTTTCTGGAGGAATAATAAGCATTTTCCATTGAAGCCAAATAGAATATTTTTCTTCCAAAGAAAATAAAATGTCCGTTTTAAAAGGGAAACTTGTCATTATTTTTTTCCCCAAGATAAATACAGAATAAGAGAGCAGGCTACCATGAAGTTCTAGAAAATGCAAAATACTTCTATGCAGGCTGCATCTGCCAGATGAATGCAAATTAAAATGTAAAAGTGTCTGTGCTGGCTGTATGTAAATTAGATTGGACAGTGTCTGTGGGAATATCTTGTCTAAGGTGAAAGAAAGATGACGACAGAAATTATTATTTTGCCAAAGAGACTTATATAAATCTGGGGGGAAGAAAGAGAGAGAAAAATTTCCTACAATAACTACTGTCTTATATGTATAATATTGTGCTGATTCGATACCTGGTTTTGGCTGTGGATAACACAGATCATCTTGCTTAATTGGCAAGCATATGATGAATACACATGTTCTCAGTCAGACCTGCCTAAGTAGTTGCTGTATCATGTGCTGAAATCAGAATTACTTGCTTATGTCGTGCTTGATTCACCACTATCTTATGCATCAAGTTTATACTTGGTTTTATGCAAAGAAAGAAAAGGCTTTTTTTGTTTGCTTAACCAGTTCAGTTGAGATCACGCTAACAATGCAGAGCAGTGAATTTGGCAATACTGATTGTCAAGTGAGCTCTGCAGTAAACACACTATTTAGAAGTATATTATCATTATTATTTATAATAAGAGCAGGAGCAGAGCAATTCTTTCAATTTCTGCTTATTGTACAGAGCAAGGTACAGAAGCACTCTACATCAACAGATGTCTTCACAGAGCTTTTACCACTGCTTCCAATAGTAGCAACCTCAGACAAGTCATAATGGCTTTTTTAAGTTCTTCCAACCTCCTAGAATATGATACTACGTCAGAAATACCCTTGCTTGGCTAGGTATCTTTCCAACAGTTTAATGCACCCCACACAAGTGAAAATATCAGGAGTCAGCCTGCTTTCCTCCCACCTAAAATAAGAAAAAACCAAATACAGTGTTTGCATTTAGGTTATATATACACGCGCACATGTGTGTGTGTTATACATCAAGACATTTGGGAACAGGAGAAGACCTGTTACATTTGTAAGCCTTTCTCTGTATCAGAAAGTGCTTAAAACCAAAGAAAGATGACACTCTCAGACAATTCCTTCTGTTAAGAAAGGAACAACAGACAGGACCTCAGCAAGGTTTTTGGTGGGTAGGAACTGACAGTGATGTTTTCCCAGGCTCCTTCTCTGGAGGGCATAGCTGGGCTACTTTTAGGCTCAGACCTTAAACACTACATATGTTCCACTCTCGCATGATGGGTTGTTTGACATATTGCTTTTGGAAGCAATTTTGTAGTGGCTAATTAATTTTGAGAATGTCCATGTAAGTAGTCTGTGACAGGCATTCAAAGCCATTTCCATTGAGGTACGTGTCAAAATTCCTATTAGCATCAAAAGGTCTCTACTCTTCAGCTGCTACTATAAAATGATACTGATTATCTGAGGTGTGCTTCTGTCCTCCACAGAGAGACAGCATTTATTCTGAGCACCATTTACGCCCCACTTTTAACCTTTTAATGGGGCTTCTGCAAGGTATTAGTCCTTCACGCACGTCTGAACATCACCCTGAGGGCTCTGTAACACAGCAAGTTTGTTACTACAGCGCAGTAAGAGATGCACAGCCTGGTTTGTGAAGTTTGTCCTGGGATTACAGCTATCTCAAAGGTGAGGTTTTGTTTTATGCTCATCACTATTTGCAGCCTAATTACAGTGAACTACTACTGTTCAGTGGTACTCTCTTCAAGGAGTTATTTTTTGACCCCACTTGTAAGCCTGGAAGAAAGTCTGTGCCATTTATGCTTGGGTGTAACAGAAATGCAGAAGTCTTCTTCCCACCTGGCAAAGCATGTCCATAAGGGAACCATGGACAAGCCAAAGCACTACAGCAAAATCAACGCCGGCACCAACAGGGCTGTGCAAATCTACAGGCTCTTCAACATCCCTCACGGGTTACTTAGAGGGCATCATCTCCGGAGTCAAACAACAAAAGCAGAATGAAGAATACACTTGATTCTTCCCAATTCATTCTTTTCCCTTGTAAATGACAGCACTTGCACTTTCCCTTTTTTATTTTCGCTGCTGACTTTCAAGGTTCAGAGCTGCCTAGTGTGTGTCTTCGGTGGCGACTACACTCGGATTATGACTCCACCGTGGCAGTGCAACTGCTGACGACTCGGGCATGCTGCTGAAGTTCACCATTGAGGTACCATTTAAATAGACAGAGGCCATCAATAATATACCAATACCATTGACCTTAGTGGGTAATTTGTATGCTTCTTGCAAGGCAGCCACATATGTCTCAGACTGCCTGGAAAAAGGGGCAGCTCATTTTAAGTTCATATACTGCTGAAAAGAGAGAATCTGTTCTTTCAGATTCTATAACCAAAAGCTTAAACTAAAGTCTGTGTTCATGACTTGAGTTACAGCCTACAGGGGACAATGTAGTGTTATCAGAGAGGTTTTTGCCGTTGTACTCTCAGCAATACTCCTCTGCCACTCTGCTGTCATGACTGCAGCAAAATTTGTTCCAGATTTTGCACCATCTAAAAACGAAGTGGCAAGATTTTAAATAAGAATTTTCCAAGTTACAGGGCTGACCAAGCAGGGGAGGAAACAATTTTAAAAGGTACATGGCAAATAACTGCTATCATTGCTGCTTAATTTCCAGTACAACTCTTTCTATTTCTGTAAAACAGTGGATTTGATGCAGCATATGGAAAAGGTATATTGATAGCAAATATGTGAGAAAGACTGCAACTCAGCAGATAAAATCTCTGCAAAGAAATATCAGTGATAAAAGTCATCTTCTCCTTGCAGTGAAGCTCAGTGAGGAAAGAAGACCATTTTGCAAAACTGGTGTAATAGAAAAATCCCCTTCATTTTCAGACTTCATGAGCATCTCTTTTGCAAGCACCAGCTTTCAACCACATCCATCATTACTGGTCAAAAATCAGGGAACCTGAATAGCCTCAAACAATGAGGACAGGAGAATCCCTAATGTTTTCTCTCTGTTCATACACCCTGTTCAGATATAGCAGACTGCAACTAAAAGCAGATTATTTGTTTACAACTGCTCCCTGCAGATATGGCCAAACAAATTAAAGCATCACCAGAAGTGATTTCATTGCGAGGACAGAATCTTGTGATAGGACTGAAGCAGACAGCATAGTACAAAAATTAAAATTGTTATTAAAATATCTTTCTGAAATCCTTGAGGCTGAAGACTTTGAAAATGCAGATTTGAGAACAAGAGATGCGACGCTGTCCTGTGTCACCAGAAAAGGAGGTGAAGTTTTGAATTTCCTCTTGTCCTTTTCTAAGATTAAACGACCATTTAATTCACGCAGTAAGACGTGTACTGCTGTGGAGGAAGTGGGGGTAGAGGAGGCTGAAAGGGGACAGCTCTTAGCTCAACTATTTCCCAATTTCTTTTCTGGGGACAAGACTGAAGAGAAAGGGAGTGAGCAGGTCCATCACTGCCCGCAGCATCAGGACCGCTACTGCAAACGAAACAGCTGGAGTAACCCTCCAGTCCATCCCTCTTTTAGCCTAAGCTACATGAATTTTCCCTCTGGGCCTTGAAAAATATTACAAATTGAAAGAATGGGGAAGAAAATCTAAAAGAATAAAAAAGAAAAGACTCTTCACCCAATACTTTGGTGTAACAGAAACACCACAGAGCAGTAAAACACTGCCACACTCGGCAGAGGCAGGATGAATACAGGCATCAGATGGCCGCCACTGCGGCCAGTTGGACAGGTGGCATCCTTCACAGCAAGAGAAAGATATGTAAGACAGCTATTAATACACACAGTGTTACCATACATCACATCTCGAGTATTTCCCAATACTTGCATTGTGCCTCTCCACATTTCTTCTAGTCTTTTAATGAGTTATTCCTGATGTTGTAAAAAAATCAGAACTCCCCTACTGTCTTCTCTTGCTATCAGTCCCGAGAGTGTATTAACTGGAGGCATAAACAGGTTTCATTGCCTGTTGCAAGGCCTGAAACTTTCAGCATTTCACTAACAGGTGAAGTGATTCCTGTTTATTACCACAATATAAGAAAACAAGTAAACAAACAAACAGAAACCTCTTGGAGACAATTCACTGTTACTTTGGAGAACGTTGGTTTTTTTCCCCCCTCAAAGATCAGAACAATCTCTCCAGTGATTCAGTTTTACAATATCCACTTACATATTGGACAATTTTAAATGGCTTTAAATAATAAATGCTGACATTTAAGATACATTATCTACAGATTTTGAAGGAATGAGGTTAATTACGTTCAAGAAAAAATAAAGAATGATTATCAGCTCTCATTTTATTATCCAGATTAAATGCCAGAGTCTTTACTTAATCATTTCCTGTGTGTTACCAAGGAGTATACCTTCCAACTTTTTTAATGAGTAAGGTGAACCATAATGAGAAAATCAAGGATCTGAAATTTAAACTTTGATCTTAATTATATAGAAAAGAGATGATAATCACTCTTTCAGGCAATTACTTTACACCTTTCTAATCTATAGCTACACTGTATGTATTCTATCAGAAGGAAACTGAGTGTGAAATGTATTAGTGGTTTAGGAGAACAAATAGAAGGAGGAGAGTGTTATAATCCATTTAGCATTTTATGGCCTATGCATCCCAGTTCTGGAAAGAAACAGTGCTAGCCAACACAACTAGTTTCTACATGAGCCCTGTGTGTTAGACAGTCCATCCATAGAGGTGGACATAAATTTTAACATAACAATACAATGATCTCCTATTTGAGCATTGCAGCATGCTTTGCAGCTGCTGATGGATGAATCTGCACAAAATCCTTATGATTAAGGTTACAGTATATTTAAGGTCCAGTCCTTAAGTTGAACATGGGTCATTCGCATCCAAGTTTCACACCAGGACCAGAATCCACTGGTACAGGCTCCCCTCCAGGATTCAGCCTTAACACTCAGATACCTGGTGCCATGAGCTGGAAGTTCAAATTTATCTGTAGGCATCCTTGCCTGAATACAGGAGCCTTATTATAGTCACGTATCTTTGAAATGGCTACTAGCTTTCAGTGATTTGAGAAAAAAATTAGCAAATAATACCAAACTTTTCCCCCTTTATTTATTTCCAAATTCTGTGACCATAACTTTAACCCTATTGATCCAGAGAGCACATTAACATCACACAGAAGTAGTTGCTACTGATGAAAAATTCCAGTGAAATTATGAACATCAGCCACCAAAACCCCACTTTATTCTGAGCCAGCAAAACTAGCCACCAGCACAAAAATTCTGCAGACAGAGACGAGCCAGACAGGCAAGCCAGGTCCTGGGAAAATGTGAGACCCAGGGAAGATGAATCTTCACCAGAGGCTTGGAGTGGCTCTGAAGCAATTGCTGCAGCAAAACAGCCAGTCAGAGCCTGTTAGATCTTATATGGCACATTTACCCTCCAGCTCAGGGGACAAAGCCTATGTGCACTTAGAAGCTTATATGCACTTAACTAGGCATTTAATTTGCACTGCAGAGGCATAGTGGGTGAATTTCAGGTTTCCTTTCCCCTCTCTTTCTTTTCCTTTCCTCTCTTTTTCTCAAGTCCCTGTCAAACTGCAGTACTACTGAGATGGAAAGCAAAAGCCACTTCATATCTGCTAATATTTCACTTTTCCAGATATCTTCTCTTTATATACATCGAAGTGTATGTTGCCTGGATCAAGACGTTATATAGAAACTCCTTGCTAAAAAAATGGATAGACAATTAAACAATCATTCTTACCAAGGACATTGGTGAGCATTCATTTTCAAACTTTCAATAGCTGGAAAACAATGAGAATTGTATCATGGCTGAGAATGTAAGCAAGAAGCTGAAGAAGATGAAAGGCAGCACTTTTTATCAGCCACTATACAATTCCTGTGTAACAATCCTAGAAGTAGGAAAAGGGTGTTTCTCAGCCAGTCCCAGCAGTACCACTCTGGCACTCAGGAAAGCCAAGTATCTGGGAAATGATACCATATATACAACTAATCAGTGCTTTCTGTAGAAGCTCCATGTTCTTCTTGGACCTGAATACTTTTTCTTTTTTTGGAAGTTCTACTTCTGATAATGACATAAACCTTCAGATGTCAATTCGGAGTTGTGTGGGTCAACAAATTACCCTCTGCATGCACGCAGATTTCAAATCGTTCTTTAGCAAGAACTAGGCAGAATTTATTAGGCTCAAATAATCATTCCACAAGGGAATTTCCCATAACTTCAGTGACAGTTTTCAGATTTATATCTCATTTAGGTACGTCTTTAACTCAAAAAAGGGTTGTTGGCAACCTTAGTTTAAGGTCTGTAAAAAGCTGCTGAAGAACTATAACTTCTCTCTTCTCCAGGGAAGGGGGACACAACACATGCAACATTACACAAGCCAGGACAGATTTCAAACTTTCAGTTTCATACTTTCATTAGTGTATAGGGTTTTTGAAAAATAACCCCTGTTAAAGTCTACATTGAGAACTCAGTATTGCGAAGGTAAGATTTTGATTGAAAAGAACCAAAGTCTCCATATTTTAAATATAGATCCCAAAATTTGTATTCATAAGTGGATGAATTTATTTTTTATCCCCCACACACATCATAAAAAAATAAAACAACTATAAAACTTATCTATACGTTATGACTGGGCCACATTATTCTCTCACTGGGTACTGACAACTTTGGTAAGTTTAAATTCAGATCTTGCCTCAATACTGCTCTCAGTTATTTCAACTCTGATATCTAAAATAATTTCATAATAGCATTTCCTTAGGTGGTGGTTTTTTTTTTTCCTTTTACTGTCAATTTTGGCTTTTGCCTTCTGGTTTCTGATCCTTCCCTCCCTCTTCTCAAGATTCTACGTGAGTATGTAACCTTGACTTCTACCATAATATATATCTGTATATAGCAGATTATATATTTACTAGGCTACTTAAAATGGACAACGTTACACTGCTAACACCTCAGTGTTTCCTTACTCCCAGAAAAAAGGTAAGCGCAAGCATTTGCAACTCCCTGTAATGTCGGTGGTTTCAATTCACAGTTGGTTTGCCTCTGGCACACTTAAAAGAGCTGCTTAAAATACAATTGTGCTGAAAGATCATGCTGGCAAATACTGCAAAGACAAAACAATCCATGTGCCTGTTTCTCCATAAGAAAAGAAAAAAGCGTTCATGAGTCACTTAAAGCAGAGCGCCTCCACAGCTGCAGTTAAATACAACTGAAAGACCTGGTTTTTAAACACAAACTGGACTTAGGAACAGTTTTATGCCTCTCTGTCCCATTATCTAAGATCTGAGCAGAGGAACTCAGCAGCTCAAGCTTGTAAATTTGACCTCACACGCAACAAGAAGGATCTCTGCTGTCAGTAAGGGGAGGTCTGCTCAGGGAGATACAGCTCCGCTAATGTGGTATTTTCATGAATTTAGCAGTGCACTCCTATGTCTGCATTGATGAAATTCACACCAATGCCTTTCAAATGGGACTGGAAGAAAATCTTTAGGTCCAGGAAAGCCCTCTATGGCCATGGCAGACCCATGCTGAGCTCAGGTAGAGAACAACGAATGATGCCTTGAGCTGGCTGTCACTGGTTTTCCTAGGTAGGATGCAGGTATGATCATGACTGCTCTCTTCCTCTGCTGTACATTCTGTGGACATGCAACTTAAAAGCTGACTGTCTCTGAAAGAAATACACCATTTCTTTTTAAAAAAAACAGTGCAGGTTGCCAGGAAGCACCTCCTTCCTCCTACAGAGGTTTTCTACAAATATCAGCAGACTTTGGATCGTGCCTATAATGCCTTCAGCCATTGATGCTCACTAATATTTTCTTCTTCTTTCCTGTGTTCCAAAAAGCAGTTTTGCTTTATGCATCTTAACTGAGCCCCTCCTACAACCTCTACCCATTTCTATCAGGGATAAAATGAGAAAAAAAATAAAGGAGCACATGCTCTGTGGATAGGGATCAGTATGGGTTCAGGAAATCCTGCAGAACTACTCACAGTTACACCATCAGAAGGGCCAGCACCTCATGTATATAAATGCACAACGAAGCCAAGTTGGGTTTGATAAGCTCAAAAACCCCAGGCATCTGTGCCAGAGAGCACCTATAACAAAATCTTCCTGAGACAAGCCTTTTAATTTATCAACTCAAGTCTGTAAGGTAATTTTCCTACACAAGGTAAAAACCCATTTTCCTATTGAATGTTTTTTATTAAATACTTTTTTATTATTTTGAATGATTCTGCACAGATACTTACATTATTAATAGAAGGGCATACTGGTTTCGATCCGTGAAATCTTTTGGCAGTGACAACTGTAAAGGGAGTTCTTTTAAGAAAAGAGCAAAACATTAAAGGCTGGTAGTTACACAGATGAAAAACAGTAACATTGTAAGAAAACTTTTAATTTGTTAAAATAACATTTTGTCAAATTTACCGTAATCCTCAGTATGAAGCATTTTAATTTCAGTCCTGGAATTCTTTTTCTTAAAAACAGCTTCTTTCAACACAGCATTATTTTCCAAAATATAAAACTCTGTAGAAAACAGGAAGAAAAAACAAGTTGAAAGGTACAGTGAATCACCATATCAGAGACAAATAGAGATGCAAAAAAATTAAAGAAAAAGAGACAAATGTGCAGTGATAAATCTTGTAAATGAATTCCTTCTGTAAATACTTTTTTATAATGCAACTGCTTTGCAATTCAGGAACTGAGCAATCAGCTAAATTCAAAACATACACATCTATTCCATTTTCTGGCTTCAGTAAGCTTTGTTTTCGTTAAGCACTAACAATGAAATCGCTGATGAACAACATGAATACTAGTATCCCTGACAAAGACTAACAGCAGCTGTTACAGGGAAAGACTAGTCTGCTGGACAATATCCTAAGCCTCATCCTTTTCAAGCTACATCTTCCAAGTCAGTATTTAGCCAGCTCAGCTCTACTTGATCACTGCACATCCTTCTCTGTCTTCTGCACTTCAGCCAAGAGCAAGATTTCAGTTTGGTTTAAAGCTACAGGCAGATTTGAAGCAAACCTTTTGCACATGAAAGAATGATTAATTAGTTCTTTTCTCCTTTTCTTTTCTACTCAAATTGCCAATCGTGCTTCCAAAATGTGGCGCTTTTTTATTAAACAATAAACCTTCCACTTCAGGCCAAAACGAATAATCTAAGGAGAATGTTTGTTCTGGGCAGTCAACCAAAATGGTATAATTATAGTCTGAGGATGGAATAATTGAAGTAATCGTTAATCATTCTTTTATGAATTGAAGAGGATAATCTAATCTTCCACTGAAACAATAATGGTAAATTATCTCTCTTATTATTTGGTTTCTTGTTGTTACAACAAACAATGTCCCTCTATCTTGACATGTTTTGTTTTGCCCTAAGATGCTGTACATAAATCTCTTTAACAATAGTTCACTATTAACAGTATTTTAGATACAAGTAATAAAGAGCAAAAGTCTACCTTCACTGAATTGAGTAGGTCTGCAGAAGTCAAGGAATTTACTTTGAGCAGTAGCTACCCCTTAATGAGTTAGGACGAAACTCTCTCCCATTGGCACAGTGACATTAAATAAATTAAATAAATAATTAAAAAAAAGGGGGAGCCAAAGTGCAGGCATTAATTAACACTTGATAGCATTATACTATTGACCAGGATGCTCCTTCAACGTGTGAGGTTAGGTCCATTGTTGTGACTGAACATGGCTGGCCCATGACAAAGGGGATGCAGAGAAATACAGAGAAATACTTTCAGATTCTGGGAAAAATTCTGGGCCTAATCTTTTGAATGAAATTAGGATAGGTAAAGATTGGGTTAGTGTTTTTGAATGGAAAGATGTCCTCTTTCCTCTAATCCACGCCTTCACGCTACATGGAGCCACAGTGGAGCTGGAGGTAGCAGATTTGTTACCTCTACTGCAGAGAAATACCTAAGTGAGAAAAAATTTGCTGCTGAAGGACAGTCTTCCATTACAAAGCACCTCTGGCAGCCAGGAAACGGCAACAGATTGGGTGTCTATACAGAAAACAATGAATAAAACTTGAAAACTGGAGGTATTGAATACTGTCCTGAAAAGCCTTTATTCTTGGATTTGCCATCATTGCAAATGTCAGTGGAGTTGCTCTGATTTGAGAAATACAAGAGAAGGACTAAGTTCGTCATATGTAGGTCAGATTTTATGATCAATCATCCAAGGACTGTACCTTACTTCAAGATAATTGGATTGTAACTTTAAAAACATCTCTAAAAATACAGAAGGTGTATCGTAAAAAATAATTTCCATAGAAAGTGAAATGGATGAAGACCAACCTGCCATCTAATTAAGTCAAGTGTAAATAGAAGGTGAATGATAGGCATTTAGCATAAAACATATCCAGAAAGCCTGGGAAAGTTTTAATCATTTGATTAACTTCTTTCCTTAACATTTGCAGACGTGGCTGTTGGTAAAAAGTAATTAATAGAACTTTATATGAAGGAGCCATCTATTAATTTTCATTTACTTGTAGCTGCCTTTCCCCTCCTCCACAGTCCCCAAAACAATCAAAGACGATAATAAAATATACCTATTCCATAAGGAATACTCACTTGCAGTATTACTTGTACTGTGCACGCTAACAACTGGAACGCCTGGCCCTGTTTTGAGGAGAGAAGAAAAACAGAGGAAGTGTAGGGTAGTTAGTGCTCAGTATTTCAGTAACAAAGAATGAGAGCACTGGTTACCACGTTAAGACCAGACCCTGGAAGCCCCACACATACGTTTCCCTTCAAACACAGTAGTAACTCCACTGGAAGGACACAGGTCACACTACGGTACCAACAAAACATGAAATGGAAAGGGCCTTCTGCCTGCTCAGCGAGCAGTCTAGACCCCTGTACCCAGAAGGAACATTTTTTTTTTATATAATCTCCATGTTTTAGCTATAAGTGAAGAATAAAAAAATTACAGAGGCCCTTAATGGCACTATCTAAAATACAGCAGTTCGACATTTGGAAACAGTTACTTTAGGTTGACTGGGAAGTGAATTAATGATAATATTTGCTTATATTTTGTACGGAAAAGCTACAGATGTGTTGAAAAATTATCACGTATTTCACTTAATTATCTGTTTAAGAAGCTCCTTGGGTATGCCAGCTCTGCAAGACCAACAGCATCACGGTTAAATCTAGGTGTAATGGAATCTAATCTTACTTCGTGATAATGTCAGATACTATATTTTTACTGTACCACTAAGAAACTAAAAGCACCAGGAATAATTCTCCATGTCAATGGGTACTGTGCAAATGCACAAGACGGCATGTGAAACTGGGGTGGCCAAGCAATCAGCACACTCAGGGGTATAGCTGAGTGTGCTGTCCCTGACCTGAGGATCCCTGCCAGCGTAAACTTGCAAAAGAAAATTTTGTGTCCCCACCCCTAACACAGAATTTGTGCACAGACAGCTTAGTTTTATCTCAGTGAGACAGAGTTTAAACTAGATGCAAGCAGTCACTATTGGGCTAGGAAGGATGACGCAGAAAAGTCTCTGAGGATCCCATGGCAGACGAAGGTGTGGACCCTCTGAAATTAGGAGTTGTGTCTTTTTTTTTTTTGAGAAAAGAAGATTCCCTTTGAGAGCAGTTCAGAGAAAGAGCTTAATTTATGTGTTTTGAGTCATCCTGAGAGGTTGCCTCTCTCAATTAATTATGGCATGAGCCTAGGGAAACTTGAATACCTGAAATAAATAGCGTGATGCCATTCACAGCCTCTGACAGCCTCCACTGAAGATTTTTATCAATTTCGTTCTCTGCCTCAAGGGAGACTATTGACAAAAAATCTTACAGGTAGATTGCTGAAAAATCAAAGCTTTCTGCCTTAGCTCTTCAAGAAGATAATTTCTTTAGCTGTCTCTTTTTGTTTGGGTTTGCTTTTTTCCAGCTCTTTTTACTTCTGAATTTGTCATTTTGCTTTGAATTCCGATTTAAGAAGCAGCATTTTTGGAGGGGAAAGCACTGGCATTTTCCAGGCCAGCTCTATTTGTCGTACTCAAAGATGAAAGGATGATGGCAGATTTTGAAAAAGGGAGATTACAGTAGATCTAAAAGCTGATTAGAAAAGAGAAAGACAGACTTGTGTTACAGGCACTGTGTTACTGCTCATCGTAACGAAGCACAGGACTTGGATTTCCCCTTGACCTCCTATAATTAACATTAAACCCACAACTTATTTCCTGCTGTGTAAAATGGGAAAAACAATTACTTCCTTTGTGAAGTATCTTATCCGAGTGGAGAGATTAACATCTGTTAGTGTTTATGAAATGCTAAAGGAAAAATCCACAAGCAGCGTGGAAAATAAGTGTAAAGGACGTGCTTGACAAAACTGAGAGGCTGTAGAGCCAGTCTTCCATCTACCAGGCTAGAAATAACTCCTCACTCAGGAGAGTCTCTGGAGATGGATACAGCTGCTACACTGAGACAGATCTCCTGCTGAAGGTAACTAAAAAGGAAAAACTATCCTAATAAAGGTGCTCATGGGTAAAGCGGAGGTGGAGGAATTGAAACTTGTATAGATCAAACCAGTCCAAAGTTCCCCAAGGATTTTTCTGGGCAAATTGCTTTTGTAACAACTCAGTCAGGCTTTTTGGTGCTGGAAAATGAGTCTGTATGCACATAGGTGTGGTGTCATCTGTCTCCTCAAAGCAGTTTACCTCATACTCTTACAAGCAGCTCCCTGCAGAAGAGGTTTAAAACCTGCTCTATGGTGATGCTGCCATCAACTTTGATACTGCTAAATATCTGTCCCACCACTGGCATTTTGAAGAGCTGTGGCAGTACACGGGGGCCACACTGCGGCTGTAACTGTCAAGCTCTGATGAAACACAAGAGAAGACCTCTGAATAACCCCAAGTTGACAACTATACATTAAAGGTAGAACTCAATGATGGTGTTTTATCATCCCTGCCCAACACCTGCAGCTTAGGGCACTCTTCTGGTTGCAACTCAGTGGAGTGTAGGTTTAATCCTGGGAGGATCATGTACAGCCTTACCAGCTCAGAGAACTGCCCTCTCCAAAGTCATTGTAAGCAATTTCATGTGCAACCTCCTACTGGCATCCACATTTTTATTTCAAAGGAATACATTAAAACTTACAGGCTGAATATACTTTGCTAAAATAATAACAAGAAGCTACACTTTTGGGCCCTAGCACATTGCTGATTCAGGGAAAAAAAAACCCTCTTCCCAATTTACCAACCCTCCCTCTTGCAGGAATCTGAGACTTTCCCCATAGGGACTATGTCAAGCACAAGGGAAAACTCTGCTTAAACCATGAGGAGCTCATTACTAGTGCAGTCTTTACTCAGATAAGGGCCTCAGGACTAGCTCCATAACTTCTGCTGCGGCTTTAGCTATGTATAAACCATACAGTTAGTTGTGTTTTTTTCTAATCAGCTATGTATTATAGGTGCAATTCCACCAAAAAAAAAACAACCCACCCAACCTTATTTTAGCCAATATATATTCATAGATTGTCTGTGTGAATAGATTCAATTCTCAAGCCAGCAGATATTTTATTTTTGTGCAAAAGAAATGTATAGTTGCAAAAGAAAGAGAAAAAATGCATGCAAATAGAATAGGCTATTCACATGTATTTCAGATGAATTGTGTTCTACTCTTTTCAATCTGATGCTAGTTGAGCAAAAATACTGGGAGTAAAATACGGCAAGTTTCAAGGTCAACAAGTCTAACTATACACTTCATTATTGATTGCCTCATGCTTTTCAGAGCCTGCTTTTATAAACTTACTTATTTATCAATGTTCATTTCCTGGGTGTAGGTTATAAATTTCTCGGTGTGTGATGGTTCTGATTTCCTGTTCATACATATCAGCTGTGAACCAAATTGGTGCCATTTGGTGCTACTGGAATGCAGCTAACAATAAAGCTAAAAGTTATTTATTGCAATTGTACTGATAAAGAGGATCTGCCCATGTGGATTGAACCACACCTGGTTTTTTTGGTAGATAGATACATGAGTGAGTGGCATAGACATATGTGTACATGTACGTGCACAGAGACACGGTGTTACAGAAAGCAGGCCCTCATTCGTTAACTAGGTATAGTTGCACAAGATCAGTCCCAATACATAATACAATGACCCTGTTATGAATCACAGTACCGTCACTGTAAATTCCACATTTTTTGGTGAAAGATTTTTACTTAGGGTAAATTTAAAAGTCAATGTCCTTTACTAGGACTGAGGGGTTAGGTTGGAGCAGCTTTCTGATATCACTTGTTATTTAGCTTTTACACAGAACATCTTCACTTACAGTCTTGCAATAAGCTCTGTAAAGAGCTTTTGAGTAATCCACTACTGAGCTAAATGTTAGACTCCAGCCTAATGCACTTCTCAAGGGAATACATTGATTCAGAAGCAAACACAGAACTATTATACGCTGTGCATTTGACTCACCTTTACAGTGCAGTAAAAAATGCTTATTCATGGGGCTAAACTTTGCACTGAAGTATGTGCACTGGTCTTTCAAGAAGTTACACGACAGACACTGACGGTTCAATGATTCCACTGTTGATACACTGGGGAAAAAATTGATCAGAATTCCGTTGGAATAAAACACAATAAACCAAGAGTTAGCTCATTAGAGTGATAAATTTTATTTCAGTCCCTAATAACTACCAACGCTGTGGTGCAACAATGTTAGTAGGACACCATGAAAAACCTCATTAACTTCAGATTTAAGCACTGAGGAGGTGCTTTGTCAACACCCTTTAAATTGCACGACTAAACCTGTTAAATATTAATTTTATTTAGAAGATTTTCACTACTTTTAAAAATACCATCAGATCACATGCTTGCATTTAGGTTGAGCTTTTTAGGTGCTTGCAAAGGGCTGGTAAAGACATAAGTGGTAAAAACATCTTGTGTTAAAATCTTTGCAGTTTTTAAAAGAACGTAAAATATCATCAGCATCTTTAATTTTGAAAAACTCTGATCCTTTTCTTGTTACAGCTCAAGTGTACTAATTTTTACACAGTATAAATGATTACCCAAGCCCCAAAGCTGCAATTAAGCTCACAGAACATCATCATAGCATTTATGGCTTGAGATGAAGAAGCTGTTAACACAGCTCCATGTATTTCTTACCTATGTAGTTGCCTTCCTCTTGGGGATTCTTCAGTGCTTAGGAAATAACTGTGCCCAAAAGATGAACAAAGTTAAACTCAGTTTGCTAAACTGTCATCAAACAGTGGTGTTTAGAGAAGTGAGAAACATAAATAACGTTTTTAAAAATTAACAATTCCCAAATATACATGAAATCAAATACATATATATAAACCTAAGCTCTGAGATTAAACTTAGACCCAGTATACAGAATAGTTATTTCAGATGCTATATGATTTCATATTAAAACAGTGATGAACACAGTATTTCATTGTTTCCGTTTAATTCCTGTAATGCTGAGGAGCTCCAGTAGAAACCAGCACCTCTTTCTGCATATTACAAATACAGAAGAGAAAGTTTCTCCTTCACTGTAAGAGTTTGCAATATAAATCCAAGGAATTAAAAAAGGTCACTATAAAATTATATAATAAATTATAATAGGCCTTATGATACCCAGAAGCTTTTTTGAGCTGTAGAATGACTTTTTCTTCTATGTAGACAGAAGCGAGTACCCTTGGCAATGGGTTACAGAGAAGGTTGCATGGGTTGAAAGAGGCTTAGTAGAGCTCCTGCAAGAATATCAGGACAAGTCCTTGGTGTGTGTGACAGATGAGATGTCCACGCAGTTTCTGCTTGAGAGGCAGAAGGAGGGTTAGGGAAGTCCTCTCAAGTGGCTGAGGCAACCCACATGCAGTCTGCTACCTCTCTGCAGGCTGAGTGCATCCAGACCTCATTTTTTCATCTGAACTTTGGAGAAGTATCAAGAAATTCTCTACGCATGTATTTCCAAAACCCATGGAAGGACTGGTCAGAATCTCCAATACCATTGGAGATGATTGGCATTGCTGCAACGTCAAAAAAGGTCCTTGCTGAAGTATTTACTTTAAAGAAAATCAGAATTATATCCTTTTTTTCTTTTTTTCTTTTTTTTTCCCATGTGCAGATATACACGAAGATTAACCAAGATCCACTGAAGACATGTGGAGCCTTCAGATGTTTTGTGTCAGTTCTGTACCGCTCCCAAAAATCACCAGGTATGTGCCGCATTTTCTTCCAACTACAGCACTAAGATGGGCTTTGGAAAGATTTCTCTCTGACTGAGCTGGGCGAGAATCAGGGTATTGCATAATCTCTCTATATAATTTGAATTCATGAGGTTAAATCAGATCCCCAAAGTCCAGAAACCTCATGTAGTAACCAAGCAAGCATGAAAACCGAAGATTTTGGGTTTTATCAAGTACTACAAATTTAGTATGACTTCTTATCTGGAATCCAGGAAAGAAGTCACCACAATGTTGTTACTGCTGCACTGTGTGTTGATTTCTTTTATTTAACTGATGTCACAGTACGAACCTTTTCCCTCCGCATAAAACCGCACGCAGTAATACACTGGCGGATAAATTGCCTTACAACTGCGCTTTGAGTACTCAGGAGCGTAAAACTTTTGGTAATGCTGAAAAATGAAAGAAATACTGTTGTTTAATTTTAGATATGCTATTTCCAGTTAAATGGATTTCACTTTAATAACTTGGATATTTTCATAAACAAAGAGATTAGTGCTTACATCTTTTGAGTATTTTCATCATATGCCAGGATTTTGATAACTTCCCAGTTTCCCGATGTCAGGTGTCTCACACTGATTTGTTCACTTTTAGCCTGGAGAGAGACAGCAAACAGTAACTTCCACCTTACTAGTTACATTTTTCTTTGCCTAGCAGGATTTTCTGCACATGTCATTACTGATTAGAGGTTTTCAAACTTTAATATGCAACACAATGGCTTTAAATCACAAACTTCACATTTTGACAGGCCTGAACTTCAAGTATCCTTCCCCTCCCATATATAAGCTTTTCAAAGTCATTAAAATAATCTCCGTTTTCATCATAATTTTTCTTCCATTTGCCCATATACCAACAAACAATAGAAGTCCTATACTTCAACTTAAGGATCTTGTCATTACATGTATTTTGTTTCTCTTAGTATTTCTTTTCCTTTACAGTGGCATAGCAGGGGAATCTGACTCAGACCCATGTAACCAAAGCTCTGCACCAGTGTGATCACCAAGCTTTCACTTTTATCACATGCTCGTACCAAGCCAAGATTACTGCAAAGATGTTATGCCAAGACAGGACATCAACACCACCCTCACCTGAGGAGGCAGGCAAAACTCTGAGAAATGTGCTGCACAAACTCAGACCCAGGAGTTCACAGAACCTAAACCAAGGTAAAGCCCTGCTCCATCATGTACTCTGAAGAAGTCTCTCTTTAGTCTAATAAGAAGGCAAACAGCATCCTGTCTTGTATCAGGAATAGTGTAGCCAGCAGCAGTAGGGAAGAGTACATCCCGCTGTACTTGGCTCTGGTGAGGCCACACCTTGAGTTTTGAGTCCCTCACTACAAGAAAGACATTAAGGTGCTGGAGTGTGTCCAGAGAAGGGCAACAAAGCTGGTGAAGGGTCTGGAGCACAAGTCTTATAAGCAGCGGCTGAGGGAACTGGGGTTGTTTAGTCTGGAGAAGAGGAGGCTCAGGGGAGACCTTATCACTCTCTGCAGTGACGTGAAAGGAGGTTGTAGCCGGATGGGTGTTGATCTTTTCTCCCAGTAACAAGCAATAGACGAAGAGGAAATGGCCTCAAATTGCTCCAGGAGAGGTTTAGGTTGGATATTAGGAAAAATTTCTTCACCAAAAGAGTGGTCAGGTATTGGAACAGGCTCCCCAGACAGGTAGTGGAGTCACCGTCCCTGGAGGTGTTCAAAAAGTGTATAGATGTGACACTTCAGGACACCGTTTAGTAGACATGGTGGTGCTGGGTTGATGGTTGGACTTGATGATCCCAGAAGTCTTTTCCAACCTTAAAGATTCTATGATTCTATGATTTTATCCTGGGTCTGTAAGGGGAGTCTAAGAGTAGCTTGAAATGCTTACAAGTTGGGGAGCACCCCTTGCTCCCTCTCATAAATTGTTTCTACCCCAGTGCGAGCCTAGGAAAAATAACTGCCACAAGGGGAAGTTCAAAACCTCTCTCAAAGAATATGACAGCAGTTTTCTCTGTCAGTATATCAGGAATGGAATTAGAATCATAGAATCATAGCATAGTTTGGGTTGGAAGGGACCTGAAAGATCATCTAGTTCCAACCCCCGAAAACATTAGGAAACATCAAGATGCACTGTTCACACAAAACTCTCTGGCTGGAAGCTGCAGTAGACTCCTCATCAGACATGGGCTAAAAGCAACGAAACCTGAAGACTGAGAAACTCATTTGAGACTGCTTCATAGTCCAAAAGGTAAAATAGTGGCTTAGACTGCTGAAGATTAAAACCTCAACCGTCACTACAGTACAGGATGAACATACTTACAGTAGTTTTTCTATGCTATGGCTATAATGCTTGGCTTGGATATAAACAATTCTTCATTTTCAAATTCAAAACAAACTTTGTAAAGAAAAGGGGTAATACTTCAGCTTATGTTTCAGCTTTAGTGGGTGAAACCAAGCAGCTGAAGTTACAAAGGAGGTCAGTGGAGGATCTAATGGTGCTTTCAGGCCTCGCGCCCTGAGAATCCTGAGCACCAGTTCATACCTAATCACAGTTGCCTCAGTGCTCATATGGTCCACAAAAAGTCATAAAGGCAAAAAGGGTTTTTTTAATACCTGGATTTCTAAACTGCACCCTGTAATCCTCGAGTTCTACATCAACAGCAGCGGTAACTAGAAAGCAGAAAACGTTCAAGGACACTCATGAGACATGTCTGGAAATGGCAAGGCAGAACCAAGTCCCTTAGAACTCGTCTCTTTTCTAACAGATGCACAAGGAAAGAAAGATGTAGCAACTCTATGACAAATCTTGCAAGTACCAACTGAAATCAGGACTCTGTGCTAGGTGCTGTACATATTTATGATGATGGTTTCCTGGTTCAGGAAGGTTCTGATAGTCAGTGCTGTTTCCAGGAATGATTAAAATACAAATTAGTGGTATTTTATAAGTGACTATTTCTTCTGTAGTGAGAGAGGAGCTGCAACTATTGAAAGAGATATTTAAATATTAAGATCACAGAATCTAACAAGAAACAGCAATAAAAAGCCCAGCCAAGCGTCAATAAACATGGTTATTTTTCAAGGTTACAGCCATAATACATAATTTATGAACCTTGCAGGAAGTTCTTGCCTTGATCCATTAAAGTTACTTTATAATTCTTATTTTGTGGTTATAAAAAAGATACTTTCTAAAGTTGCAAAACCCCATGTAAGAAATTTCTAGATCCATAACACATGATTCAATCCCATTTTGAGATTGGTTTCTTTTAAATATTTCATAAGTTACTAAAAGCATTTGAAAACAATAAAACACACATCTAGCCCTCTACATTCAGGCAGTGAAGAATGTATGACAGACAGTAACCTTTTAAACAGTAACCTCCCCTTGCAAGAAGACTTAGTTAGATGCTTCTGCTAACCTGCTTTGGTTATACCATTGGCACATTTTTTCTAAAGTACAGTCAAAGAAATGCAGCCCAAGACCATCACTGGTCAGTCCTTGTGCTGAAGACTGACAGATAAGCCCCAGGGATTAAATGACTCTAGAGCAAGCCATTAAAATGTACTTCTTTGTCACTGTATGTTCGTGTTGCCTCTGTATTTTAACTTTCCTGCACTTGGAGGTTGATGTCTGTTAATGAGCTGATATCTGTACAGAGAAATAACAAGAATCTGACTGCCAAATTCCAAGATTAACTGCGCTCCATCACAAAATCGTCTGGAGACCTGCTGACTGCTTTAAATTCTGCAGGGCACCTGTTATGCCGCTGTGGCTCTCACAAGGTGTGACAAACATCTGATGTGACAAAAGACTTTATGTGCAACGGTTAATATAATTTTTATGCCTCCATGTTTGCTTTAGAAATAATGGACAATCAGATTAATGCACTGTGTAAAACACATCATATAAACACATTTCCTGTCCTTTATTGCTCTGTATCAGCCCCATTACCACGCAGAATGTTGCTTATTGATGAATAATGGTTGATACATGGGATATCACATTTCCTCTTCTTCTCAGGAGCAGCTATATACTTACAGTCAAATTTGTCACTTGTGATATAATTCAGACCTGTTTATTCATGGTGATGGCAGTCAAAATAGAAGTAGTTTTGATTTTTGAAGCTGTGCAGTACCAGGGCTCTAATTCTGCCTGAAAGGCATAAAATACTAAACTCTTAATCGTAAGCTTGACTTTCAACATTATTCTGGTAGGATTAAAATGTGTATTTTCAAGTAGGTGCATATTTAATTATCTTACTGAATATGAGTAGGCTTAATATTTTGCTTAAATATTTTCCTGAATTAGGATCAAGTTTCCTGGGCTCTTTAGCAGTGAAAAATGTCAGAGTCTACAGGTTTAAAGCAAATTTGATTGTATCTGTAACACCCTTGGGAATGTTGCAAATTAATTTTCAGATCTACATCATTACTATTTTATGTATTTTAAGGATACTTATTCATATTGGGAAAGCGACCAACGTAAGACTTGATTGACTAAATGGTTTTGTTCTGGTGTGAATTTTTGTGTGGTTACCATATTAATACATGTTTACCAGATCATCGTCTGAGTTACTGTTTTCTTTAGGAGACAGAATTTAACATGCTTTTGATCCCTTTTTCTTCTCTGATTTTTTTCTTGCTATATTTACCCCAAGGAATTAGTATCTTGTTCTTGCTTCTCCAGGTTAAATTTTCATTAGAGTTCTTCTGCTCTTTTTTCTGTCTGCAGTATGCTGTGAACATATTTCAGACTTAATAATGTTCATACCAGAACACTGTCATAAAGGGAGATAATAGAGTTGCCTGGTGCCAAGTCTGCTATTTTGATGTTTTGGGTACCTTGATAAACCCTCCCATGTCATATGGCTCTGCTAAAGTGCCTGGATTAATGCTCTGCTGATTTAAATAGATGCCTTGGAGTGTTCCGTTCCAGGGCATAATTTCCTTTATTAGTTCATCACAACTTCATATTGGTGACCTTCAAAGTCATAGTGCAAATTTATCTTCTTTCAGATTCTTCTTTAGAAAAAGCAATGACCCTGGGAAACGGAAGCCACTGGAAAATGTTGCAAGGGGTAATAAAAGTGTTCTAATTTTCACAAATTTTTTAAGTTTAGGGTATTGCCTCCCTTTCTTGTGGTAAGAAAGACCACAATTCTGAAAATTCTGAATTGACATTTTGAATTATACTTATGCATATGTAGTGTATGTAAAGAGGGTACAATGAGCACTTCTGTACATCTCTTGAATTTCTGCAGCTATAAAATATTATTATTGACAGAAGGGTTTAACATGAAAACACTTCTGCTTGTTTACAGAGGTAGAAAGAAAACATGAAAACTTCCAGGGAGAATACTTAGGAAATACCTGTCACTTAAAGACCTGAATGTGCCATCACAGCAGAGGTCTAAGAAAAGAGAGTGAGCTCCACTTATTCTGCAAGAAGTTGCAAACATGTCCCTCTGCACCGGGTGACAACCTGGACAGGACAAAGGACCACGACACAAGTGTTCAGACTCTATTGAAGAGCAAGCTTTTGCTTGGGTCATGTGCCCTCAGTAAAAGTCCTAGATGACCACTAGGATATTCAAAATAGCCTGAACCAAAACCTTACCTGCACAGTAAACATGGCTATGTGGTGAAATTCTCCTCGGCCTCCCTGCTTCACTGGGACTGTCATGAAGAACTTACTGCCGTCCTTGGAGAAAACTGGTTCTTCGTTCTATAAAGGTAAGACCGTGTTAGCTTGTCACACTTTCCATTAAACTTCTTAAAAAAATATCAGCTTAGGCTTTTTATGCCCTTGGTTTTGGTAGTTGCTGTGCTCATAAGACAATTGGAGAAAAATACTTAGATTTTAAATATAATCTGCTGAGACTAACAAAAATGTAGTGGCTAAAGGTAAATGTAGTTCATGCCAGTAGTTCCCATTGTGCAATCTTGTCCTAAAGCACCAGTTACAGCCCTTGCAAAACTCTCCCTCCCAAGGAAAGGTCTGGTAGTCTCATCCCTAATGCAGCTGGACTTTCCAGGATACACTCCTTTACAGACGTACAATTAATTAGTTGTCCAGAGAGTTTGCAGACACCCCCTCCCTGGAAGAGTTCAAGGCCAGGTAGGATGAGGCTGTGGACAACCTGGGCTAGTGGAGGGGGTCCCTGTCCTTGGAAGGGGGTTTGAACTAGGTAATCTTTGAGGTCCCTTCCAACCCAAACCATTCTGTGATTCTAGTAGTGATGAGTAGAACAAATGTTTACATGGCCTGGACTCAGCAAAACTTTACTACGCACATGCTTACCTCTCACTGATTTTCATAACAAGTTCTATGGAAAAAATAAGCACATTGAAATGATATTCTGAATCATGGTCTTACCATAAATTGTAGCCTGATATGATACCATCTCTTCATGTCTAACTTTACACAGAAAAATTAAAGAAAAACGGCTTGCTATAAAAGCATAGATTTTTAAAAATGATTTCTCATTTGCACATTGCAAAATGAAACCTGAAATGTATTTTAAATAGAATGTATTTCATCCATTTATAGGATAGCTCTTCTGAAGCTAAGAAAATGGAATCACTTCCTCACATATTGGTTCAACATATTGTTCTGGGTATGAATTTAGAAATATTATTCTTATGCATTCCAGTTATAGCCTGTATGACCTCTAATCTTTGAACTCCTTTGGGTTTAATTTGGTGAGGTTATTTTTTAATCAAAAAAACATTAGCACAGTATATAGGACATGCTTGGAATGGGACTCATCTGATCTATCTTTAACCATCCAGGAGTAAGGTAGCTAATCAGCTGGCCATCTAAGCGCTTACTTAACTGAATGCAGAGATCAGAAACTGAAGGGAACATTGCCTCTGAAACCCAGACAGGTGCCTGAGTTCGAAGGGCTAAATTGCTCGCTGGAAGCACGAAACTTTCCACCACTGGCATGGTTAGCTACAGAGTGAAATGTCCTCTGTGTGATGCTAAGTGATAGGATTCCCACTACCAGAGAAACTAGCTGTCGTCTGAATGTTTACACAGACACTGTTATAATCCTTAGCTGTTAAATTAATTTAGGATCCTAAAAAGTATTCAATTTTACAAGGAACGGATTGTTAGAGCTTATAAAATAGCATATAATTAAATAAAAATGACAACGAAGCAATTACGCATTATACACCCAGGAAGAGCATTTATAGCATACCTGTTTAGGGAGCCACAGGTCTGACTGCATTTCGTATTTCTAAAAAAGAAGAAAATTGTTTTTATGGAATAGCTATAGATCAAAAATATCTCCCACATTCAGCGAAAGGTCTCTAGCTATTCCACATGGGCTTTTTTCTACTGTGTTACAATTTCCACATTTCTTCATTGGCACTTACGTTGAAACAAACGATAATTTAATTACAAAGTCAGTTGCTTTGTTCACAGTTTTTGGTAGAACACCACAGGAGACCTAAGAATGTCTTTTTCAGTCTTTTCTGATTAGCTACCAAGAAGCTTTACACAGGCAGGTCTATTTGTTTTTTATCTCTAGGCATCATCTGACAACTGGATATTTTAGGTCCTCCATCAACACTGGGCAAACAGCCAGCATCAAGCTCAAAGTGTGACACCTTTTCAAATCACAGTCCCTTGTTTTATTGGGCTGTGGTGTAGCATTAGTGAAGAGGAAAAAAAAAAAGCAAATGATTGTCTTTTATAAGTCACACTTATGTTTCACATCATGTCATCTAGAAAAACCCACTCAAATGCCGCACACATATTGTTGGGAAAAAAAAAAATATACGTCAACTGCTGTAAATTGTCACAGTCACACTGGAGTAATGAAAATTTATTAGCTATAGAAGCATCTGTGTATATATGGCCCGAAAAATGAAAAACCTGTAGCTACTACAGCAGCTGGCTTTATACAGTAGTTCTTGAAATTGAGAACATATGCAAAATGGTAAAAGAATTTAAAAAAAGCTTTACAGCTAAAATCAAACAATGTGATACAACGTTAAATCCTCACAACATGGCCTTTCCGCATCTGTTACTAACTTTAAGAGCATCACCTTATCCCAGCAGATGCAGCATACCCTGGGTTACAAGCATGAGCCTGGTCTGAGCTGTGCTCGCTGTGGTGACGCTGCATCCCTAACCTTCTTCACCCACCCACAAGGTCCTTCGCCGCACTTCATTTCTCTTGGAGTGGAACTTCTCAGTCTCTTTTATATTATGCCCTGGATTACAGCTCCCTGGATACCTACCTCAGACAAGTACAATTGACCTTGGAGCAGATAAGGGTTTCATTTCAGAAGCAACTGCTCACAGTGGTTCATGACTGACTTTCTTAATAACAGGGCACAAGGCTTGCAGGAACCAGGTGAAAAGCAATGCAATCAACAGATCTCCATGTTTACAATCTTAATCCACAGTCTGGGGACTTATCTGCAATTTCTGAGTCAGGAAAAGCAACCTGCCTTCTGTAGCAAAAGAAGCAGAGAAGCTGGGAAATACTCCCTAATGCTTCAACGTGATTGACTTCAGCAGCAGACACTGACGGGAGCCTTTTGACTCTGAGGCTAAACTCGGACCTACATCAGTCACTCATAACCATTTACACTGCCAAGTTACACCCTCTACTTCGGAGCACCTGTTGGTACCGATATCAGCATGTATAGAAAATATTTATACTTTTAGCTGGTTCTAGGAAGAGACTGTGACTCAGAATGGGAAAGTGGCCAACTGCAATCAAGATGTGAGATTGACTGTGCAAACGGAGAGATGTAATGCAGGAGTGACAGAAGTCAAAGCCTGGGCCAAGGGATGGGATGTGGCCAGATTCAAAAAGAAAAATGTATTTCAGCTTGGCTTACACTCAGAATGAAATATCCCTGTTGCCTTTCATTATTTTTTTTCCTAAAGTTGTTTAATTCTGCTATTGAACTTGCAGAAATTATAAGAATGTTACACCTTTTCCTTAAGCATATGCAAGCTGCGAAAAACAGCAGATCTGAAATTAAACTGTAGGGAGAGAGAGGAGAAACCAGGCAGCTGAAAATATCTGGTGGAAGACAAGCTTGTCACTGCACTAGCTATATTCAAAGTACATGATGTTCAGCAACTGCAGTTTCCACTGAAGTTAATGAGTGAACAAAGCTTAGTAATTCTGAAAATGTCACTCAAAGTTGCTAATTGCATTAAATCATTTCACCAGATTTGGAATTTTCTCACATCTATTTCCTCCCGGTTGACTAATTACATTCAGCTTGCAACTACTGCATCTGCAAACTGATTTTTGAAAATCTTTTCCAGAATATGAAAACAAAATGCAGGAAAAAACCTTGAAGAGAGAGCCTAGGAAAACATCTGACTTACCTTGGTGCAAGCCCCAGTTGTGGTTTCACAAACTGTAAGGATGGAGATATTCTGAGGTCTGTTTAACCATCGCACCGCAGTCTTGGTGTTGCTTATCCATTTCACCATGGTGATGTAATATTCCCTAAGAAAACATTTGAAAACACAATGTTCGGTTCAGATCATACCTATTTCAGATTAGACTTTTAAAAAATATATATATATCTATATATACAGCTCATCAAATGCTGGATTTGTACTGAATCACGGTATCAGTACTGAGGGATGGAGAAAGTAACCCCAAACGCGCAGCATTTGTGTTCCTACAAGTGAGAAGGCTCAGTCCCAGTGCACTGTTCCCCTGGGAAATCGGTACTCCATTAGCACCCCTTTCTCAGCCATTTGTGATATATAAACCTTAGCAACTGTGAAACATATACTTGTGAAACACATGTCTGCGAATACTTAGGAACCATGTACTTGTTGGCCAGCTTAAAAGCAAACACTGAATTCCCAGAGAAGTCAGTATTTTTCTATACCTAATACCGTCAGAAAACACATTTTCGCAAAAGAATCCAGCCCTACTGCCAAACAACAACAACAAAAGTCTAGCATGCAGGTGAGATGACTTTAAAATGTCACTTGTTATAAAATAACAAGTATTTTGTAATGGGACTTCTGCATAAAAGGGAAGTCACACTCAGTATCCATGCATGTCAGCTTCTGTTTTAATAAATATTTCAGAGTTTCGGACAAATTCATAGAATCATAGAATGGTTTGGGTTGGAAGGGACCACAAGGAACACTAGTTCCAACCCCCTGCCATGGGCAGGGACACCCTACACTAGCCCAGGGTGCCCAAAGCCCCATCCAACCTGGCCTTGAACACTGCCAGGGATGGGGCCTCCACAGCTTCTCTGGGCAACCTGTTACACTGCCTCACCACCCTCACAGGGAAGAATTTCTTCCTAGTATCTAATCTAAATTTCCCCTCTTTTAGTTTAAACCCATTCCCCCTTGTCCAGTCACTGCACCCCCTAAGAAACAGCCCCTCTCCAGCTTTCCTGTAGGTCCCCTTTAGGTACTGGAAGGCCACAGTTAGGTCTCCCTGGAGCCTTCTCTTCTCCAGACTGAACAACCCCAGCTCCCTCAGCCTGTCCTTGGAGGAGAGGTGCTCCAGCCCTCTGATTAGCTTTGTGGCCTCCTCTGGATTTGCTTGTCTGTCCCTGAATGACTCCAGCTGTGCAAGGGAGGCTTCCTAGTCACAGACTATGGCAGTATGGAGTATCTGCCTTCCTCCTCTCAAAATCCCATTAGGCTGTCAGACAGGGTGTTACAGAGGAGACCTGTTGCAGCTTGTCATCCCAGTCAGGCTATTTGCTTCACTCTTCCGCTTGTGGCAGCTGGCAGCTTTCACAGTCCAGCTGAGTTATGTGCAACAGTGGAGCGAACTTGTCTGGAAAGTCAGCCCCCCTTTAAAACAAGGCTCCTAGCCTGCATATAATTAGGCTTTTAATCTAATACTGATGGAGATATCACTACTCTTTGACAACACATATTTAATTATACATTCAAAAGACTTCTCACTAGATCAAAGAGGTGAAGCAGCACTAACAACAAAGTTGTGCGCAGCTCCAATGCCACACACAGGAGATGTAGGAGACAGCGAGTCACTCAGCTGCACCCAGCCGCACCCAGCCTTGGTCTGGTGCTATATTTGACGAACATAGCTGAACAACCCAATATGTCCAACTTTCTTCTGCCTTTTATGTTTGACTTTTAGTAAGCCAGATATTTTCACATGTAGATGATGACTAGACATTGTGACTTCAGGTATATTCTGAGTCTAATATTTACATTTTTTGTTTTTTTAACTAACAGGAGAAAAATATATATGCCAAAAGTAACACAAGATCTACCACAGACCAAGTGACACAGCCAACAAAACAATGACCCAACAAACAAATCAAAGAGTGTAATGTCAAATCTCAGGTGACTGATTCTCCATAGCAGAACTCGAGAAACAAGAGTTGAAAACTTCTCCCTCTGTAGTTGTGCCTTCATAAGGCTGTCCAAATCCATTTCAGCTGTGCATACAGAAGCCCAAAGATAGCCAAAAGGAAATGTTCAAAACGTGTATTTAAGGACTGCCTCCCTCTACTGAGACTTAAAGACACCAAAGTAAGACAGTATCCAGTGAAAACAAAGCCCAAATTATCCCAGAAACAAAATTTACAAAATAGAGCCTGAGCTGTTCCATTTGTGACGATGTCTTCAGTGAGGGATGAAAACAGGAGATTTAATCATTCAGAATCTAGCTGATATAGTAATTAATAGTCAAATCAAACCATAAGATCATCTCCCATCATTGACACAAACTCCTTGACCACTGAAGTGAAAGCAAAACCACTTCCATCAACTGTGCTTTAAAGTACGTTCGAGTTTCACTACATTATGATGAGTTTATCAGGAGCGTAGTACAGTGTGTGTGTGTATATATGTAGAAACACATACCATTCTGAAATTAAATACTGTTTCCAGGTCAGGTTCCTTTGTAATTCACAGTTTTGCAGTTGTTTCACATACACATTGCACATACACACATACAGACTAGTAGTGTTGTCGCAGGTCAACAGATATGACCAAGATGAAGTTTGTAGAAGAAAACTATGTTTTATTAGACTGGCTGATACAGTTGAATGAAAACAGAGAAGCCTGCAGGGCAAAATTTGGTTTAATTCTGAGGAAGCTGCTATCAGTTTGTCTCTCCAAACTTATCAGGCTTTTTTTGCAACCCATCTATTGTTCCAGTAATGAAAATAAGGACTCTGTCTTTCCCTCCAGACACAAATACACAAATGTACTGGGATTACTAGACCCTCTGCAGCTGTACATACATTAAGTTTCTCCACAACACCACTTTAAAGAGGAAAGCCTATGATTGCTTTCTGGACAAAAGACTGAATCAAGATATTAAATAAAAATTTACACTCATTTTAGATCCTCAACTTGATATCCATTCAATTAGATGCTCTACAGCACTTTGCATGTTGAGTACAACTTTCACCCTTGTTTGGGAACATTTCATAAATCAGAATGTGGATTAATTTACTTCGTGTCCTAAGAGTAACAAGCACAATTACTAATCGCCTGTACAACGTTTGAACTCACTGTGTCACACAGGGGCTGCGTGGCAGAGACAAAATCCAGTTTTAGCATTCAATTGGCCTAATATGAGCACACTTCTCTCTCTTGCCGTGGCTTATTTTATTCAAGCTGTGTCTCCTCACACCACTCCTAGTGTTCTTTTTTCCTACCCTTTGTGTAGCCAGGTCCAAGGTTTTCCTTATCGATCCCTTTTCTCACAGCAGGACCACTATAAAATGGTCATGTGAACCATAAAGCCCATTTGTTCATAGCCTTGTCCTCTTTCCCCAACATCTCTCAGAGCTGCCACCAAAATCCCTGATTGCCAAGAAAACCTCATTCAAGCCCTGCCTCAAAGACCTGTCTTTCTGGTTTTTAGCCAGTCCCCATTTCATGGTCTAATCAGGTTTTCACCTCAGGCCTTTCAGAGTCTCCTCCCTCTCATCTGCCCTAGGACTTTTTCCTTTCTGAATTCCAAAGAGATAGCTTTTCTCTTTACTCTGTATAAAAGCAGACAGAAAACACTGAAAACACAGAAAAGGCAGTCTCCTTCCACAGCATTCCATGACCAGTCCGTATTGAAGGAGCTTGTACATGACTCACTTTATTCTAAGTTGGATTGAACTAGGCAATGCACAAAAACGAGAGCTTCAAGCTCCTTGACCAGAGAGAGAGCTACTTCTGATTCCACACTTGGTATTTAAATCTGTTGCTTGGCTTCAGATTGATCTAAATTCTATAAGGTAATCAGTATAAAGCAGATACAGCTTTCCCTTAGGCCTGTGAACCAGGAACATGACGTGTATACAGTCAGCTGAGCAGTAGGAGGTGCTGCACATCAAGAAAGGTCAGATCTTGGGGTTTGAGCGGGATGGAGTGAGAAAAAATATTCCAACTGTAGGTGTTAAGGAAGCAAATGTCTTTCCTGAGCACATGGCAATTAACTTTTTTTCCAAAGACTTGTAACTTGATGAAATCTGGATTCATTTTTCACTGCTGATAAAAAAACCATATTAAATATCACAGGTGTTTATCATCCTTTGCCCAGACAGAAGACCTTGTGGGGTTTTTTTTAATCTTTCTCTCTTATAGAACGTTTTCCTTTATTTTGATTATCTCAATTGATACACAGTTCTATGGAGGTTGTTTAACAGTTTGCTAATCCATTTATCATCACTCAAGAATGTCCAGCATGTCTTGTTTCACTTGTAAGTTTTGGGATGCCTGTGACTGGAAAGATATATGTGTGTATCTTACTGGCTGTTATTGTAAGTGCTTAGCAAAGTCAACAGAGACAATAAGCTGAACAAAGGAAAGGGATTTGCACTGCATTACACTGGAAGCACGGTAACAATCATCATTAAATTTGAACATTAGATACTCGGGTTTGAAATAGACTCACATCACAGGAAAATAACACACAATATTAAACCTACAAATAAGAAACTGTTGAAGTCAAAGTTGCAAAGAATCAAACTTTGCAACTTCCTACCATTCACTATAATGAAGAAATCTGCTCTAACTTTAAGCCAATGAGTTGATTATGAAAGAAATATGCTCATAAGAATAGCTGGAAGATGTTTAACATTTGTGGCAATGGAAAAAAAAACAACCTTACTTTTGTTGACGGTTTTAATAGATTTGGATTTGGCTGCTGAAGAAAGCCATCCTATGCTCTACTAGTTTGCTGGTAGGTTGTTATCTAAGAAGTTAAACAACAGACACTTGCCTCATGCACCATGCTGTAGAAAATTTACTGTATTCTTAAAGTATTTATATTGTTGCGTATGAGAATTTACAGATACTAATAGAAAATGTCATTCTCAGAAACACCAATGGAAAACAACACCAACTTAAACATGACCTGCAAGGTAGCAACTAGTTTGTTAGTACTGTGGTATCCTATACATGACTGTCTGTGCATACACTGGCATTTGGTTGGAAGGAGCTTTTCTAGCTGCCCTTTCAACGGGTGCTGGTGGCCACCATCCTAGTCAGGCTAACAAGCTCTGCTCCACAATTCCTTGCAGCCCTGGGCCCTGGCCATCGCCATCTTGGTAGTCCACTGATGGACTCTCACTGACCCCCTTGAATCCCCAAATTGGTATGGGTGATGCTCTGCCTTTATGGGTAATGGACAGAGCAACCTCCCCCAGACTGCTGGCCACACTCCTCCTAGAGCAGTCCAGCCTTGATGACACTAAGCATGTGCTTTGTCTCCCATTCAGCTCCAAGCACAAACCCCTCGGCAGGATGGCTGGGCAGGCAGCTGGGTCCCAGCCCCTGCTCACCCATGTGCAGAACCTGCACTGCTTCCCACTGAACAGGGAAGGAAATAATCAATAAAACCCTCGGCATTGTGGGGGAAAGCTTCAGCAAAGCCTGTGAATATATTTTGAGGTTTTGGCTGAACACATCGCAGCCATTTGCTGTAAGGTATGATAGTGAATTAATCCTTTGCGTTAACCTAGTGAGACAGGTATTGTTATTGCCAAGTTACAGACGAGGAGAGGGGCAGAAGCCTGAAGGGAGTGACTAGACATAGCATATCTAAGAAAAGTTGTAAGTGCACCCCAGTTTTTTTAACACCCAAAGCTGCACACCCCCCTCATCTTTCCCATTTTCAGTTAGAATCAAATCAGCTTTCTATTCCAAAGCAAGGCTTAGATAAACTGGCTGCCACAAGTATAAACCCAACCTTTTCTAGATTGAAAAGGTGATTTCAAACTAGAATTACATAAATATCCAAATGATCTTGTTGATTTGGAAATGCATGGATAATAAAAGCATTAGTGAGGTTTGTAAGAGCATTATTTGAATTTATGCAAACTCAATTTCCTAAGTGTTTTCAGTTCCATTACAAAAGATTAATTAAAATCAATAAAAATGATTTAAATTTGTCACACAAAGTCAGAAGGCTCTGACTGAATATTTCAGTCTCTTTAAAAGCAGGTATATACAAAATGAGAATGTGGATAGCTAACTTTTTTCAGGCACTTAAATACTGTTGCTCACTGTGGCTGTGAACGGGGAAAGCAAGCAGTGGGTGACCCCCACGCTGAGACTTGCAAGAGCCCATACACAGTTCTAGCAGAAAAATCTTTTCATCACGTATGGAAGCACAGCTCTAGGAACTCGACTGCAACTTCTTTTGTGTGTTATTTAATTTTTTATCTGTCTTAAATCTTAGTGATTTGCACTTTGGAAAATGAAATTTTTCTGCCTGGCAGGTATAAATTCAAGCACGGGTTTTGAAAAATCAGCCTACATAATTTCTTAATATCATATTAATACCTTATGTCTAAATATCACCAGGATTCCAACATCCAATACGGATTCTTCAGATGTCCTAAGTGACAGTGGTTTGAACTGACTGCCCCCACACCATATCCTTTTGCAAGATTTGCGACAGGAGGCGAGTATTAGCTCCCCAACTGGAGCTAGCCGTGTATGCACGCACACATATTTCATCTTACACGTATATTGGCTTTCTAGGACTAATGAGAAAAAAACCCAAACAACCCGACAGTACAAAATCGTGTTTGCCACTGAAGAAAACATAATGTAATCGTACACGTGGAATAGAAACCCCAAGGGAGACACAGTAATTGCACAGAATACAACCACATGTTTAAAGGAAGAATGTCAGCCTTTTTCTGGCATTAACAGTGCACAGTAGATGGTAAATTTTTCCACAGAATAAAACTTTCAGGCGTAAAACGTTATTGCTATCTTTATATCAGAGTAACCTGAACAAAACTTGGGAAGTACTACCTAGCACCTTTATAGAATCACTGCAAGCAGTAAATGAATCAGCACATTGAATTTACTCAACTTTACTCAAGTTCCCAGGTGCCCTAAAAATCGGAAAACAGTGTTCTGTCTTCAGAGGTCCTGCACTGCACACAATTTGGGGAGAGTTGAGACTCTGAATGTTACTTTTTATGGTTATAAATAAGAGAAACCTCATTCCCTACCCATTTATGTGGCTTCTCTGTACAGAAGTGAAACCCTCACGTAATAGCAGTTGGTTATGACTTGTACAATATGTGTTTCCAAAATGTTTCTGCCTTGAAAGATCCATAAAACTATATAAAGCTCATTCTTCATACCTGTATATATATTGATATATGGATATATATGGATTGATGACCAGTGTGATGACTGACAACTACTCAAATCCTGAGTCGGAATACAAGATTTACAGTACATTTGGCTGACAACTATATAATTTTTCTATATTTTATAGCACGGATATTATATATACCTTAATAACTAAAATTAAGATGACACTAACTTTTCTCCAGGTTTAAATATTTGTTTAAATGCTGTCTTCTGATACAGCAGAAAAATAGATTTTTAAACATGAATATTATTTCAATTAAACAGCAATAATATATTTATCAAGGACTCAAAAATCTGGCAAAGATGCCCCTTAAGGCTCACAAAAGAAATTCCACAAACTGAGCTGCTGCTAGCCTTCAGCTTCAATATGTAAAAAAAGTTCTAAGATACCAATATTCATTCATTTGATTCTACTTTTATTTTCAGTCTGCTGGGGAGAAAGAATTAATCTGAAAAATCTAGAGTGAAACTGTACCATCTGAACAACATATTCAAGATGGTTGGGTTTTTTTTTTTGAGGATTTACACATTGCTATCTATTTTCACTTTTTTTGTGCTTTCTGACATTAAAAGGACAATTTTAATGCTGTTTAAGAGAGTTAAGATGCTAATCTTGATGGCAAGGAATCTCTTTCAGATCTTACACTATCACTTAATTAATGAAGGGTTAACAAGCAGCAGGAGATTTTATTATGTTTTTCAGTAGTGGCCCATCAACAGAAAGTAAGTATTTCAAAAAGCACAACTGAAAATCATTCCTTTCACTAACACAATCAGTAAGCATTCCAGCTGACATAATTGCAAGGCATAATTCACTATTAAGTTATTCCTTCATTAAATTAGAGTACTTCAGTTCAGGTAGAAGAGAGCTGCATCAGCTTAAAACTGGTTGCAGTGGTTGTGAATCAGTGCCCACTGTTAACATCCGGATTGTTTTGGGAACAATTACCACAAAATCTTTTGCGTTTTGTAGGAACTGCAATAAAAACAACCATATGCAGAGGTGGGTTTTTATTTAGCTAGAAGTAGCTTTATGGTTACCGATCCTTTTCAGGGATTTCTGTCTGGAAACGCCCTGAGTGAAGGGAGAAAGGGACATTTCCCTGGCCCTTAGACTGCAGTCAGAGCTGGACTGTGGTAACTCTTATCGCTATTATTACCTAGATTATATAATAATTTAGGGTTAGAAGATCATTAGCATGTGCAATGAAACCACAATGGGAATTCAATCAAGATGACTGCAATTTTACAAACTGGAATATGCAAAAAGGGAAGGGATGAAAATTTTCTTGCCCTTAAACAGAAGTCTCAAGGCACCTCAAAGTGAGAACAGGTAATCGGGAGCTCAGCTTAAGGCAGTAACTTTAGTAGGAGAGTCACCGGTTGCAGCCAGACCTCATTTCTTCAGCCCCAAAGTCAAAGGGACTGTTAAACTAACTCAGCGGTTCTGAAGCAGTTTTTCCTGAAGAAGACAGAACAGCCCTTCTTACTCTGTGTGATCTGGTGGCACCTCTTCTCACCTTCTGCCACCTCAGTGCATCGGTCAGCTCTGACGAGAAATGAAGCTTTCCATAACCTACTGGATTTGAAAAGTTCAGAACATTCCTCTCTAAATGAACACCTGATTACATGTTCCGTGCATTTGTAAGACAATTTTACATCCTGCAATCTCATTGCAGAAACTGAAAGCAACAAGTTGGCACACAGCAAGGAAAGGCTGGCAGTGAACACCGTAACAACCTCAGAACTGGGGCAACGTTCAGCCCCTTTGACCATAGCTTAGGATTCTTTAATTTCATAAACTCATAGAATAGCCTGGGCTGGAAAGGACCTTAAAAGATCATCTGGTTCCAACCCCCCTGCCACAGGCAGGGATGCCACCCACTAGATCAGGCTGCCCAAAGCCCTAATTTCATCTATTTCAAGTAAATTGGAGCTTCTCAGGACATCAGGCATGAGCAAGTCCTAGATCACTGTGATTTTTAAGAGGAGCATCAATTCAATATTTTATCATCATTATGTTCAGCCGTGGGGACGGAGCTCAAGTGCATTCCAGTCAAAGATAAGTGTTGTGCTGATGTAAAAAGGTAATGATTAGCGTGAGAGACAGTCAGGTTAAATTAAACATGAGTTTCAAAACAATGAAATTATATACCTTGATTTAAAGCTGTCAGGTGGCATCAGTTCCAGTGTATGTGCTGGTCCATACAGATTAACTACAAACAGCTTTATTGTTGGGTTTGTTTGACCTGCCTTTGAAAAAAAGAAAATAGGAGCTTTAGAGGCACTAAATCAGTGACAGCTAAATAGAATATCTCATTAACATAATTCAATATCTTTATAATTACGACACATTATTAAAAATTAAAAATCTTAAATTTTAAAAAATAACTTCCCAGGCATACGAATTGCAGAGATAAAAATACCAAATATTAGTAGAGGAATTCTCTCACTGCCCTTTATCAATGGCAGACCTTCTTGTGCAGAGCAAGTGACCAAGTGGCTTGGCCCAGTTCAGCAAAGTCAGATGCAAAACCACTGCCAGTTCCTAAAACAACAGTTCAACCCAGCCTCCAGCAAAGTCTTTCCAGACATTATTGTTCCTTCTTCCAAAAAGCTGTCCTGTATCTGGGATAACAATCCACTTCTTCCTTTTCCATTTTCCCTCTGTCTTCCTTCCCTGGCTTGCTGAGTTGGACATCTATTTCTGATCCTGTTCAGGACTCAGTTGTTTTGGCAGGCAAGCTCTAAGAGAAACAAAATGCTTCTTATTGCTAAAGGAGAATAAAATGGCAGTTTGATATATATCCACTGGGACACATCCGATAAATCCTGAGGATCTACAGGGAGGCAGGACTCATCCTTCTCCCAGTAACATGGCTCATTACTAAGGGATGTCCCTGAGATGGAAAGAAAGGACTGGAGGTAGGAGACAAGGCTCTGCAGGGCTGCAAGGCGCTGCTACTGGTCCCGCTCCCTCTCCAAGCCGTATTGTATTCAGGCTTCTTTTTCATGTAAGTCACGGGAGTCGCACAGCACTGTAGAGCGTCCTTGGGATACCAGGGGTGAAAAGTGTGTCTCAATGGGGCTGACTCTTATTTAATATTGGAAAGACAAGGTAGAATCACTGATTCTACAGATTTAATCATAATAAACTACAAAGCTGTATATCTGGCTCTTCACAGGGGTATTTAGAAATGCAAAATAGCTTGGCTGAAATACACCTACACATTCCCTTTAGAAATCGGACTTATCTCAAAATATATAATCTGCATGCTGTACCCACTCATTTCTGAGTGATGCAGGGGACAAGAAAGCAGTATTTGTGTATTTTTACTAGTGCTAAAAAAGTTTTGGAAATGGATTTAATTAGACTTCTGGCTTTTATTTTTTCCATAAACACTTTTGCATTAGCCTCACAAAGAAACGTGATCTTTCAAAGGCATCCTTCGCATGAACACAGCTTACACAAACACAAAACTGTGGAAGAAAACCACGAAAAGATGGAAGTCCTCAGGACACAACTGCAGCCCCGTTATATCCTTTGAACCTTACATTGACTGCATAGTGGTATCCACGTACTCCCACTGGGTGGGCTGCCATGAGTAATTACTACCCAGCCAGACTATGAGCCGTAGGGAAACACTCCGAAGCACACCTTCACAGCAGGCACGGCCGGATCCGTGCCCGTCCCTCAATGTGAAGCACAAAAGTGCAGCACTACCCCAGCTCTGCCATCAGCAGCCCTGCTCCGGACACAGCAGAGGGGTCTGTGGGTTTCATTTTATTTTTAAATCACAGATACAATTTTCTCCAATGGTTTCATTCTGTAATAAAGACCAAACCTTTTTTTTTTTCATCTCTGTCGCTATACCACAAGCTTCATTACCAATTAATGATGTTTAACGGGTAGCTAAATTGGCATTAAATGGAGACATTAAATAAAGATAATGTTTTTTCATTAATGAGATTACTGAAGTAGTATTGTGTATCACTTTTATGCTGAATTGCTAATGAAATGGAATTACTCATTTCTTGTTTACAAGGCTGACTTTAAAAAATATTCTTTGCTCTGTCACTCAAGGCCTTTTGCCAATGCAAGCATGAAAAATACCTCTGAAAATACTGCTACTTCATTATTTTAGAGTATTACATCATAGCACGAACACATTATATTTGTATCAGGCATATTGTTGTTTCATAGTACCTGATACAGCCTAACTGCCCACACCTAACCAGAATAAAGCAGTAGCAGGAATAGGGTAACAGTAATATTTTCTAAAGCCCGCAATGAATTTCCCTTGAAATGACAAAGGACTGCCACACACGTGGACCTACATATCCCGTCAGGAAGGAACTCAGACACTCAGATCGCATGCAAGGGATGGATACACTGAGAAGTTGGAAGGCAACACCAGTGCTGGAGCTCTGCACAAAAATGACAGCTAGGGAGGCACCTAATCAGGAAATCCCCAGAAAATGAGCGATTTCAGACATTATCTGTGTCTGGGCTGTTCTTTCACTTTACAACACGAATCTAAAATCCCTTCTCTAAATCTTCTGAAACTCTATAGCTCTATTTTTATTTTTTTTTTTTGTCTTATTTTGACGGCCAGGAAAAGATTTTCCTGCGGCTTATCTTACTCAGGGCCGCTCTGTCACATTTATTAATAAAACAGCGTAATTCACTGAGATCTATATAACTGCAATGGAACATGCCCTGTGCTCTGCACACAGCGTGTATGACTCCAGTGCAGTTGTGACAGTACCTTTTTTTCTGTGCAGTCCTTCAAACATATTACCCTTCTCCAGGAGTGGTGGATTGCTTTTACCAAGCCATATATCAATGATAAAATTACTACAAAATTAGCTTGTCTGCTGCTCCCTCACCTGACAGTTACTTTCCAGCAAAAGGTGTTTCAGTCTACTGAAAAAAAATTGTAATTAATATTTCCCGAAAAGCAGCACGAACTAAATCATGCTCTGTTACTGCCTAGAAACACTCCTTCCATATAGTTGAACACGCTCACTGAATAAGGAAGAGGAGGTGGAGGCTGCACTCACACTCATCTTACCTTAGGGTATGGATACTGCTTTGCTTTTGGATACAGACCTCCAGTGAACCGGGGAATAACCATGTTTGGTACCAGAGAGTCATTTATGGTCAGGAACGCCAGTCTTTCACCGTCTGGAGACCACCAGTGGGCAACGTGAGAATGAAGAAGTTCCTCTGCAAAACCAGATTTTCCTTAAGGTCCATAAAAATAATTATCACGTAGTTTCCAGCTCATTCAGTTGGCACTGATTTGTTCTTTCTGTGCCTACTTGAAATGCGTCTATTGTCATTTCAGTAATTTCACATTATCCTGGGCTGAATGTTTGATAACAAGGCATAGTGAAAGACCAAACTTTAACCATTTTTCTCAAATGAATACTTTCATTGACGTCAATAAATCATCTAAATGTGAAAGATGATTGTAACTACCATATGTTTAGATCTACTGCATTCCATTAGATGTGTTTAATTACTTTTTAAATTATTTGGAGCATTTTAATAGACGGGTTTTCTAGGGCTGTAAATTTTTTTTTCTGTTAACATAAGACTTTAGTATACCTGACTTCTCTGAGCTGTGGCACCTGGTTACATGGTAACACACTGATCCTCACACAGTGATATTTGTGTAATAATTTTTTTCAATATTTTGACTTGCTTGTCTAAGTCTAATGGTCAGCTTTAATTCTTAGAAAGCTGAGGGCTTTTGCAATGTAACTTTTTGAAAATCCAAACAAAATGTTTTATTTTTTATCCAAATTTGATTTGATTTCCAATTGAAAGTCATTCTCAAAAATGTCATGCAATGTTTTCTTGCATTTATTGTCATTCTATTTCATATTCGAAAGAAACAAAATGAAAACCACCATAGAAGCAGTACCCAAACTCCTGGAATCCCAGTAAAGCAGCTCCTGACCAATTCCAAATTCACCCTGTCCAGGTCTTCTGCCTTCCACTTGTGAAAAGACTTAGATTTTTTCATTACATATTTGGTATGTTGACTTGTTTGGTGAGTATTTTGTATTTAAATTTGAAGAATTTGGCTGGAAAACTAATTGTGAATAGTATACTAGTGGAAACAAAGGCCTGACTGCATACCTAATTTAAGAGCCTATCTGCAAAGCTACTTAGTCAATGGAGACTCTCCAATATGCTAATCAGATTCTGGAAGTTTTGAAATGGCTTAATGGGTTGAATTATCTAAGGTTAGGTGCAATGAAGCTGGAACCTATATTCAAAGTCATATATTCTGGCCCATGTTTCTCTCCCTTGCTGGATAACTAAAACCTTTTACACAGGAGAAGAGCACAGAATGAATGGTGAATATCAGACAGCAAAAATCACAATTGTGTTTGATTTAAAATGCTAGTGTTTGCATTCTAACAAGGTTGTTCACACAAAGAAAAGCTATTCCCAAATGCTTTGTAAAGTAAAATGCTAAGAACAAACTCATGCAAATAATAAAAGAAAACAAATGAGGTCAAAAGGAAGAATAGTTCTCAATCCAACTGAAAGTCTTTTAACTTCATCTGGACAATATTCACCCTCCTCAGCTACTGATGGACTGCTCTACATGAAACAAAGGTTAACGGGTTAGGAGTTGTATATTCGTTCATACCAACAGACACAGACTGTGGTCTTCCAACGTGTACAGACTGAACTCCGTTACCCGGACTTTAGTGATGTATATTGTGAAGAAGAGCTCACTGTCTGTCTGCATCCCTGGGAAAGAGTTCTCTCTAAATCGGGAAATGCAACAGCTATTTGGACCAAGGATTAAAAACTTGGAAAAGAATGGGACAAATCACTTAAGGAAGGTGTTAGGCATGTACCAGGAGGAAGGCTTTGGGATGCTTATCACCATTTCAGAAACTTTCTAGTCCCGGATTAGACACATTTTGCTTTTCCTTGCCTTGACAATTTCATGCGTATAGCTGTAGAGAGAGGGAATAAGAACAAACTGGGGTGGTAACAGATGTGGAGGTATAAGATATTTGGATGAATACGCCTGGCTTCCTTTTCAAACAAGGACAAGCAAACTCGTGGCCTTTTTGAAAATCAGCCAGGTATGAGACTTATGTACCCATGCGTTCACTGGCAAAAATCACCTACAGAACATATGAAGAGGTCTGTGTTTTGTTGTCAGATAAAGAAGTTCTGTGAAGCTTTAAAGCCTTTCAGTCATCAAATACGAATTAATAAATGTGTCTGTAGGAATGATGGGTGCACAGAGAGAAGTAGGAGCATAACCTCAGACAAGCATCATTGCTGTTATTGTGCTAGCTGCTCCTCTTCTTTCCAAGTTACCCCCTTTTACAACATGAAATATTTGCAGCTTAAAGGAACAGTCATTTATTTTATCAACAGCTTTGTTTGCCCGTCCAGACAGCTCAAAAAAAAGAGCCTGGCAAATACCAGAACTGGTCAGTTGCCTTAGGTAGCCTTCTGTGGTCCCTTCCAACCTGAATTACCCTATGATATCCTTATGATCCTTTGCAAACAAGCAAGGAATGTTTTTTAAATAATTTCATATTACATTTTGTTCTGTGGAGTAGAGCTGTATAATGATCCTTCATTATGTGTTGTTCCCTGCAGCTCCATGCTGCACTCAGCTGCACCCCAAAGAGAAGAGAAATGCAGGCTTTCCTCTTCTGAACAGATGCTCCAAATGCTTGCAGAGCTGGAGCCAGAACTGTCTTATTGCATCCATGACTGTGACTCTTACTAACTTTGTTTTAACAAAAACTTGATATACCAGATATACTATATCAACTTCAGTGAGCTATATATGCTTAAATTCTTCAATTTGCAGGCAGTCATGTTAGATTTGAGGAATATGAAGTGCATATCCAACCTTAATGATTCTAAGACTCTTCCCTGAAAAATTCTACTAAAGATGTGCTTTGTCCTTAAGTTTTGAAATATCCCACCACATTAAAATATTTCAAAACATTAATAGGAACCTTGGAAGTGGGTAATTATCAGATACCAGCATTTATATGGCTAAGGGATGCAAACTACCATTCTCATTTCAGAGTTTACTTGGGCAGAGATTTCAAAAAATCCCCATGTGAACTATCTGCTCACAACTACTGAAATGCCAAGAAGTATGGATAGGCCATTCCTAAGGGTCACACTGAAGTTCCTTGCTTATGACTTAACACCATTCCTAACAAACACTCTTCCCTGAAAAATTCTACTTATGAGAAGTTATATAATTCAGGTAACTTTAACAGTCAGCTATTTATCTATAAAAATTATGAGTCTCATAGAAAGAATAACTGAAATGTGTATTCATTTTAAGCTCTTGTACCAAGCTGGATAATCTGCTCTCTTCTTTTTTTTTTTTTTTAAATTTCTTATTATGCTAAAAGCATTTTGGGTGCAGAGAGAAACATTCTGTGGTACTAGGCAGAAGATGGCTTCAGAAGCCAGAGGGTATCACAGACTGAGCTGTCCTCCACTCCATTTTGACACTGCCTGCCAGCAACAGCGAGTTTTCCAGGAGTCTAGCCCGGGTTGCCAGTAACAGCCACTGTTGAGGTAACAGTATGACACTTCTAGTTCTTGTCAAAACACTCAAATTGGATTCAAGCATGTACTTAAAGTCAAGCACAACGTTACTGCCTGGCTTGAGGGGCTGGAGTCTCTCGTGAGTCATGCTAACGCACGGCACACCAACCACCGCTGAGGATGAAGGAGAGACACTGATAAAAAAAAGTTAGGCACCAAGCAGAACCATCTTTGATTGCTTTTGCTATATATCCAGCAGTAAAAAAGAAAACGTAGCTCATTCTGCTTCTATGCTACGATTCTTCTGTGCCTTCCTCCGTTAGGATGTTCTAACTGTAAACAGATCAGCACTGCTGTTCGCACAAGCAAAAAGCTGAATCCTTTCCATTCTTCCCTTGTAAACCCAGAACAGCTCCAAAGGTATGAATGGAGTTATTCCAGATAAGCAAAACATACAGGGTGTTTAGTTTGTTTTGAATAGCTCTATTTGAAATGCCAGCCCCATTGAAGGTGGCAGTAAAATCCCACATCAAGATTTCACTCCTACAGCATTTTTTACATAGTACCTAGTGTTCATAATCCATTTGATATATCCTGGTTGAAAATAAATTCCCCTTTCTCAGAAAATATTACTATATGCAAAACAGCAGTCAATACAAAGTGTAAATAGATACAAAGGCAATCTTGCAAGAAAATAAGAAGGCAAAGAAGCAAAAACAACCTTAGATAGCATTTTCTGAAATGAATAGATATGTGCTGTTTGGTCTATACTGAACCTCTCATCTGCTTTAATAAACAGATATATTTGTCTGGCTTACCTTCATATAACCAGTCTGCAATTCCATTAAAAATAATTCCTTCTTTTCCCGAAGATGTCAGGCGCAATGAGCTACTCCTTACATCAGGCTGATAGTAGATGTTATTTTCAAAAATATAAATCTGGATGAAGTAAGAGGGGTGGAGAGAATAAAGAACATTTTGGTAGATATAAATGAAAATTCAGCAACAAATACATAATTTCCTTAGGCTCAGAACAGTATATAGAATAATAATTCAGCATGAGTTTTCACCAACATTGGCTTCATATTTCCTTTTATTATCTAACAAACTGAGCAAATTTTTAATAATTATGACAAGCCAAATTCTTCCTATGAAATTTTCTTCCCAGTTGAAATTTTCCTATTCACTTTAAGAAATATTACTATACTCCTCAGAATCCTGGAAGAGACAAATTTTATAACAGTTGACTAAATAAAGACATTTTACATTAATTTCATTCTAATAAAATATTCTGTTTTCCTAGTCTGTGAAATTAGCCACACTTCTGCAAGTACATACAGCACACAGCACGGTACATACATCATAAACATAAGTTGCAGCTTCATGTAATGGTGTGAGAACATACTGGAAAAGCGAAAATAAATAGCAGATTGCGTTAACTTTTCTCAGCTTGCTGACACTATTTCTGACTCTGACACACATTCTACCTCGTGTGCCATATAAATACCCTTCATTCTCAAGTCTAGGCTCCTCCTCCTTTTCCTGCAAGTTATGGACTGCAGACAGTACTTCTCACCTTCACTACCACTTATCAGCCTTCTCCGCTTTTCTTTCCCTGCTCACCTCGCTGCAAAGGATTTCAAGGTCACTCATTTTTTGAGACTGAGCTCTAGGGTCCACAATAAAGAGCAAAAAANTGCGTTTTTTGAACGTCTCCAGGGACGGCGATTCAACCACCTCTCTGGACAGTCCATTCCAATGCCTCACTACTCTTTCCATGAAGAAGTTTTTCCTAATATCCAATCTAAACCTCCCCTGACGCAACTTGAGGCCATTCCCTCTTATCCTGTCGCATGCTACTTGGGAGATGAGACCAACACCCACCTCACTACAACCTTCTTTCAGGTAGTCTTTCAATGAAAGACTTTGGAAGAGCATGGGTATGGCAAAAAGGGCAGGAGGCAAATACAGGGATGATGAGCAAGGTTTATGACATGGAAATTCTTGGGCACTCAGACATATGCCACAACAGGCTGTACGTCAGCCAGAAGACCTTCGAGCACTTCACTGCCACAATCTAGGTACGTGTTGTCCCAGAGTTCTTCACTGGCTCTATCTTTCCCAGTCCGGGATAATAAGGAACAAGCATCCAAGGTACTAACAAGAAAAAAGCTATAGATGGGTATAAAAAGCAGACCACAGCTACTAGCATCTCCTGTAATAATGCTCTCAATCCTTTTTGTCTGTTCCCCTGCATACCTCATTTTCCTGACTTGTCAATGCCTGTGACTAGACTCGTATTTCAGCTATAACCATCTCAGAGTTGTCGCCTTTTCCTTTACTTGATTGTTAAATTACGATGGCCACGTATGTGCTGGCACAGCTAAACAATGGAATCACACTAACATCAATATTATGCACCATCTTGATTCACAGTAAGAAAACACAGCTAACTGCAGCAGAGGAGCAACACACAATCGACATTTTTTGTTACATGATTTCATCAATGTGCACTGATATATAGAGTCTCAGGGACTGCTAACATGAAGTAAATATATTTCCCCCAAGGACCATTTTAAAAGCCTAGTCATTTATTATTCTCTCGTACTTCTATGATAAATGACTTATGGGAAAATAGTAACCAGAGAACAAAGTATTATCACTATTACTGCTGTTCTCTTTGCTTCTAATTTACCACAATTTCCGCTGAATTAAGCAATAAAGCTGTTTTTTTCATACCATGAGCAATGCAATGATTTTCATCATTACTGGGAATCAAAGGTGACTTGGAACAAAATACTTCTTGGTAAGAAATTCAAAACTCAGCAGTGAGTTCAAAACTGAAGTAAAAACTGTGGATTGAGTGAATAATCCAAAACGTACTGATCAGTAATTACATTTATGATTTTATAAATAATATTCAGTACAGTTGAGAATTTATAGGAAGCTGACATATGACCCAGCATTAACACCAAGAGAAACCCAGGATTAGAGAAAGCTGGATACACGTAAGCTTTTGAAGTAATATACACAAATGCTTCTTGTTATTGTATATTTCCACAGTAAAATCGTACTTTTTTTCCTAAGGTAAAAGAAACAAATGCAAGTACTAACAAGGCATGGCTAATTGTTTAACCAAGAAAAATACAGTAATTCAGCCAAGCACTTGCTATTTAAGTGAACTAAAAATACTGCCGATAGCAGTAGTGGGAAACATTCTATTGACTACTGCTTAGAAAGGAGCGATTTCTTACAGTTAACAATCTCTTCTTATATAAACAACTGTTTTCAGATTATAAAAAAAGCCCACTTGATCAAATGATTCTACATTATTTAAGCTTCTTTAATTAAATGAGCTCAATCTAATTCATTTTTGAAGATTAGAAGTATCATTTTTGCTTCTCTCTCCCCTATTCAGGCTATTTGTACTTTTAATGGTGGAGACACCCGTAGTGTCTAGTCTCTACAATGGAAAACTTGCATTTAAAGCCATCATTGCCAGTCAAAGCACAGGATTAAGAACTACTTGTTTTATGACTGAACCATGAAAAGGTCTTTAATCCTGTTATTACTAGTTAGCAGGCATTGCTAATTCCATTTGACACATTTCAGATAAGTAAATATCTCACAAGGAATACTCACTGTTGTGCCCCTGATTGCCAGCTTCCTCAGCTTTATTCCCCATTCATTTCTTAAAGCGGATTTGTCTCCCTCCTCAACCACCCTCTGAACATCCCCACAATCCTCTTAGCCTACTCTGTCATCCAAAGTTTCCCTTCTCTCCTCATCACTTGTGGCACATGTGCCGTCAACTTTGAAAGCTAGCCCAAAGAACACTTTTTTTTTTTTTAACTTGAACATACAGATTGGAACATTTTAAAGTTCTTGAAAAACTTCAAAGCCACCCAGTATCTCTCTCCCTACCAAGTCTGGAGCTCATGGCCTGCCTGAAGTTAACATTAAAAATGATGAATTTATGCTTCTTTGCAAAACATTTATGAAATACAACTGTTCCTGTTCCTCCACATAATTATAGAATATGTAAATACACATTGATGATTTAGAGTTGGCAAACCGGCAAGTATCACTCTGCACTGCCTGTAGCATTTCAAAAGATCAATATCCCCGTGCTTGAGGCTGTAAAAATATCTTAGAAAGATTCACCATTATGGTTAGTCATTCAATCTCATCTATAATTCTGAATATTTGTTATATTTCAGGAGGTGCCATTTTCCACATAAAGCCCACAGACTGCAATTTGTACCAACGCGAATGGCTTCGTGCACATTTTCTCCAGTGATGTTGGCCTAATCCCTGCAGTCAAGACAGCATTCCCCTCCACTCCTGACTGTGCCAACATGCTCATCTGTAATCAACTCCTTCACCTCTTGGAAATAAGGACTTGGAGGTAAAATGTTGATTTCTGCAGCAAAACAGTCAGCAGTATTAGAATACTTCGAATACTTAGAATCATTAAGGTTGGAAGAGACCTCAAGGATCATCCAGTCCGACCGTTCCCCCACCACCTATTACCCACTAAACCACGCCCCTAAGTACCACATCCAACCTGTCCTTAAACACCCGCAGGGTGTTTAATGGTTTGGGTTGGAAGTGACCTCAAAGATCATCTGGTGCCAANTGTAATAGGAGCGACAACATTATCATGAAGGCTACTGCTTTGCTCTCTGTAAGTCCAAGAAGTGGATTCAATTAAGCATAAGTACCTTGTGTCACCACGAAAACCCATCTCCCATCTTACATTACTGCCAGAGGAATGCAGCTAAGAAAGAAATTTCTAAAAGGCAAACTCATTGCGAATTCTTCCTCCCAGTATAATATTTCTGTGGTACAAATGTACCTCAGGTAACTCTAAAACCACTGAAACTGTAATAGATAGAATCATAGAATGGTTTGGGTTGGAAGTGACCTCAAAGATCATCTGGTGCCAATCCCCCTACCATGGTCAGGGACACCCTACACTAGACCAGGCTGCCCAAAGCCCCATCCAACCTGGCCTTGAACACTTCCAGGGATGGAGCCTCCACAGCTTCTCTGGGCAACCTGTGCCAGTGCCTCACCACCCTCATCATAAAAAATTTCTTCCTAATATCTAATCTAAATCCACCACTCTTCATCTTAATGCCATTACCCCTTGTCCTATCACTCCGTGTTCTTGTAAACAGCCCCTCTCCAGCTTTCCTGTAGGCCCCTTTAGGCCACAATTAGGTCTCCCTGAAGCCTTCTCTTCTCCAGGCTGAACAACACCAAATCTCTCAGCCTGTCCTCCCAGGAGAGGTGCTCCAGCCCTCTGATAATCTTTGTGGCCTTCTCTGGACTTGATCCAACAGGTCCATGTCTGTCTTGTACTGGGACCCCAGAGCTGGATGCAGTACTCCAGGACGGGTCACACAAGAGCAGAGTAGAGGAGCAGAATCCCCTCTCTCAACCTATTGGCCATGCTGCTTTTGATGCTGTCAGGATACAGTTGGCTTTCTGGGCTGGAAGATCACCATTCAAAATTAATTCTGTTCACAAGACTGTGATTAGATCTTGCTCACTTTTGTCTGGTGTCTGCACATACAACACTGACCAGCTGCCAAGCATCTTGGCTTTGTGTCCCTCTGGAATAGCTGCGACTAGAGCAAGCATGGGCACAACAACTGTGGTTTTACTAGAAAGCAGAGAAGTGGGCTTTTTTCTCCCCAGTTAGTCCTTGGCTGCCCTTGCTTTGCTGTGGCCATGACACCACTCCATGCTCCAATTGATGTAAGAGCTGCTGTCAAATGTGAAGTGACTTTAGGAGTGAAAGACACTGGTTTCATGTGGATTATTATGAGCACAGCAACTAAGGGTGGAAATGAAAATATTCCTCAGCTGAAAGATGAAAAAAATCCTATGTCAGAAAGCAGAAAAAAATCTTTAAATATTATGGTCAAACTCTCCCCTCACCACAAATCACCTCAGCTCCTTTTTGCGGTTCATACATTTTTAGGTTTCTTGTTCAATTTTAACATTGCCACTAAGGCTTTCTGGTGAAAACAGTATCTGTATAAAAAGCCTTAAAGCTCTACTTTATGTTGCATTAAAATTTATTTCCAAGTTTTTATTTCAAAAATACAAAGACTAGACAAAGATTTTTAGGTGGTGGCTGCTGCTTAGTTGCAGTACAGCAATACATAGAAACTGAATTTATGAGGCAGTTTGGTTTTTAAAATTGAGTGAGAAAGCAAGTGGCTGGAAGAGAACTCAGACTAGTTTCCCTAAAACAGAGACTTAAATTCTCCAATACCACAAGGCAGATAGCAAATCACAACACTGGGATAAGAATTATTGATCAAACAAAAAAACCCCAAAAAACATATTCTTGGAGAGGAATCTTGCAAATACATGTAAATCCTGTAAAATCCTGTAAAATTAAACAGGTACCCAAAGGTTTCCAGGGTGGGGACTTTCACATACTTCATCACTTCTATATTGTGTTTTGGGCAATGGCACATAAACCAAAAATTTCCCTTGCAAGTCTATCTCCAGTCACGTATTTGAGAGGCTTTTCTTAGTATACACTTGGGTCTAATTACTACATCATGAGTACTAAAATGTTGACTGTAGCTACTGAATCTCCCAAAATTGCTAAAAGAGGAGTTGCTAACTGCGTATCAGACAGGTATTCTCATGAATACATCAGTGGCTTTGTGCCCGAAATGCTTTCACAGCTTTCACGCATGACGATAAGAAAATAAATTGAAAAAGGCACAAAGTGGAACAGGCTATGCTCTCTTATATGAAAATTATTATTACACTTTTTTAACCTCTTCTTCTCACCAACTGTTTCCCAAGTATTTTTAAAGTACTTAAAATTAGTTTTTAGCTAAGACATTAGCTAACAATGCTATAAATGGAGATTAATATAAAAAGTTATGGCCTTCAAAGCAAAATTATTTGACTTTTTGTTTTCTTAGAGATTTTGCACAGCTAATTACATCAAGCCTTAAAGCAAATGAAGAAAAAACCAAAACATTATTTTATTAAATATTTTCCAATTAATGAAAAACATCTGCAAGAGTGTTTTGGATTAGTGAGAGATTAATTCTTGATAATGATCACATTTATTTCAACTGACTGTGAAGAATTTGAGGCGCTGCTTGCTCTAATGTTCCACCTACATGCACTAATCCTTCCCCTTCCTCCACATCTGCCAGCCCCTGAACTATTTTTTCATAAACCTTCTTCTAAATTAATTTCTTCCAAAACACTTATTTATTGTTTGCAACATGTTTCACAATTAAACGATTTTATTTCAGGCTGAGGTCTTAAGTAGAGCACCCAGCCCAAACAGTTAGCTCCAGATGGCAGACAGCTGTGAAAACAGAGACACCTCTAATCCCACAGCTGGGGCAAACCCAGTGCCAATAGCTGGAGAGGCCCCCCCGTGTGTCTTTAATCATTTCAAACACTACAGGCAGAGAAAAGCTGCTAAATTACAGAAAAATACTCCACTTCTACTCTTTAGGTGCTCCACTGAAGCCTTCTGCATGAGTATATCCACACTCAATCACTCCTCTGATTGCAGGGTAGCGTACCGCCAACTTCTTACCAGTTGGGCAGAGCAGCAGTTTGCCTGGAGCTGCAGGGAGGTCATCGTGCGATCGCTTACGCTGCACACAGCAGCGAGCGCATGTGAAGCAGGGCTCTGAGTGCTCTACCAAAGCAGGGACAGCTTCTCTACCAGAGGCTGCCAGCAAACAGTTAGCCCTGGAGACAGAGTTGCTAACAGGTATTTGCACGTGTCCTAGAAATTCATCCAGACATCTAAGTTTAGATTTGTACTTCTATCCAAAAGCCCAGTTTTTTTCAGGTGGATGAGAATCAGAGCTTCAGTCCTTGCTGACAAAACTTACTCCTTGGAACCAGTCATCAGTCTCACTTGCAGAGAAAACCTACAGAACTGAGAGAGGCAGATTCCTCTCAAATGTGACGTTGAGGAGGTAGACTTAACGATCTAGCATTAGTCCTTTAACTTACGCATGGTCAAATTTACATTTATATTAATATGATAAGGTAGCTTACCATGCAACAAGTTCTTAAAATAGATCATACAAACAGTAACCATACAGGTATAATGTATTGCGACTGGTGTTCCCCTATACGAGAGGGATCTTGGATCTGGAAGCAACGTTACTCACTCATGTCATGCTTCGCCCAAGCTGAAGGCACGTCTGCCCGTTCTGTACCACAACCAGGGGTACTTGTTGGCCTGTGTCACACTTCTTAGTGTAGTGTGGCCACAGTTTAAAAGCCAGGAGATGGCACAGCTGTCCTATAAGGCACAAGTTTGCAGATCACCAGTCTAATATTTCCATACTATCTGTTGTGAAATGATAGCAGAAGTCACTAACAACTACCACATAAAATGGAAGAAAATTAGTTAGCACAGCCTTTAAAATTGTCTTGATATTTATCATAGGGAAAACTTGGACACCTATCCCATAATGGTCAATATGTCAGGGACTTATTTTCCTAATTTAATGAGTGAATCTTTCTAATTAATCCTCCAGAGTTTGAGCATGGCAGATTTGTTTGACCTCCAGATTGATACCATCAGCAAAAATACATTTTGTCATAAATAATAACAGAAATATGCAATGCAAACTTCAAGTGTCAGTGCATTCTGCAGCCACGATTTACCCTTACATAAATTTTAGCAGCTCCTGAAATTAACTTTTCGAGATAAAAAGACACTGCCCAGAAACCAGCATCTTGTCTTGAAGGAAAGAAATGGTGGAGTATGACTAATGGCATGGTTTGCCATTACATGGATTCATCAGGACAAACACCTAGTTCAGGGAAGTTGCCAACCAAACTCTAAAGCTACTGAGCAGATACAGCTGGAAAGGAGACAAAGAAGGCACCTGTATCAACAGACCTTTGGTTAAAAAAAAAATATCCGTACAACAAGCACTGATCTCCTGCTGTACAGGTGAGCGTCCTTCCAGTGTACCGAGGAAACCATCTGATTCTTCCACAGACTCTCTGATCAACAAATACATAAATAACTACACCAACATGGAACAACTTCAGTGCTCCCACAATACCCCAGAGAACATGACAGTCTACCTTGCCATTCACAGAGGGAATAGGAGCTGTGACAAGACTAAGGAATTTCTGATTATGCCCAAAAGGAGACCTGCAGCCATTCAGGAAATGCTGCTGCTGCAGAACTCTGGCAGTTGCTAATGACAGTGCTAAAGACGTTGACCTGAAGCATCTTCAGGCAGCCCATCTCTGGCTATATTCCTGTGTGACCTTGGCAAGGACACAATGTTCACCACTCTTTGGATTAGCACAGGTGTCTCCAGAGCCCAACATTCTACGTAACAGACCACTCAACTGCACTTTTTGCTCTGTGCAGAGGGGTAAGTATTTTTATTGACACAGAGACAAGACTAATCCTGTGCATCCACACAGATAGTCTGACTAACCAGCTGACTCCACCATCATTCTGGTTGATAGAAACATCTCAGCATAGGATCTATCAGACTTCTTCATTTCCTAAGCACACGGCAAAATTCCATCTCTTCTTCTTGTGAGACTGCCAGCTAATTAGTTGGATAATTAATTCTTCAAAAGCTTCAAGATGTTTTTCCATCTGGGCTTGCCTCTTACCATTTGTTCTGTCTCCTGTCTTACCATACATTAACCAGTGCCAAATCCAACTGCCCTTAGTTAGATCAGTCACTAAAATTTCCAGATGAAATATGTTTTCTTGCTAACAACTGTTAATACAAATAATATCAGCTATTCATTAGACAGAAGAAAGTCAAATAAAGAATACTTGATTAGTTGCGCAGCAAATTTTGTACTTTGCTCTTCAGAGATCAAACCATGACTTCTCCAGTTTCAGGTACAATACTAAGTTGGCACAGCACTGTCTTGCAGTTTAACCTCATAGTGGGAAGAGAAAGAAGATCCCCCGACACACGCAGCAGCTGTATTTCTCCTAGTCCTGAGTTCATGTCAGAGCATGTGGTGGAACAAAACACACAGTGATGGGGGAATCATAGAAAAGAATCACAGAATCACATTGGTTGGAAAAGACCCTTAAGATCAAGTCCAACCGTTAACCTAACACTGCAAGTCCACCACTAAACCATGTCCCTAAGGAGAATAACTTGTTATGCTACCTAGAGCACAATTAAAGGAGTGCAATGTGTAAGTACAGTTTCAACAGCTTTCTTGTAGCCAGTTTAACCAGCAGTTAACTAGCAGATAAACCCAGAGACAGATACTGGCACAGAGCCCTCACACATAAATGTTATGAGGAAAAATTAGCTTGAAGCCAAAGAGATCGTTCCAAACTTGCTTGGTGGTGTTTATACTGTATGATAATATGTATGCATATATAAATATTATATATATCCAAAGAATCAATGTTCTTTGTTTCTGGAACAACATGCTGCTCCATACGCAAAGTTCAGCACAAACTTAAATAAATAAATAAGTGGTATCTTAAATGAAATAATTTTAAAATAGTTTTTGAGTGATTTTTAGGAGAAAAAAAAAGTGGTTTCAATTCCTACTGCTGTTTTCATCACAGCTATGGGAAATGAGATATCTACGCACTTCCTTTAATTTGTAAATAATATTGGAACTTGTTTTGGATTACAGGAAGAAATTAAAATCAAACCCCTGTATCCACAGTGAAATCAATTGGTTGTCGTTTTTCAACGCTTACTGTCAAGATAACAAGTTTGGTTTTCATTTAAGTACTTAATATATTTGTTACCACTTTCTGGTTCACCATTCTGAAACATTATACAAACAGCTTCACTTTAGAAACTTACGATTAGTTTTCACCAATTTAAAAACCACTGCGAATCAGCCACAGTACTTGCCAATGCATTACCATCACAAATAAATACCTGTCTTGGCGTCTTCTCTGCTACTGTTTAGCATCCTCCAAAGCTCTGAAGGACACATTTTTTCCAACAGAGCCACTGATAATGTTATTCGTAGTCACAGTATAATGACTGTTCTTCTTCAAGTCCAAACTGAGCAAACATTTTCGTGTCATCTATGATTTCACTTACTATACTCCTGGAACTTGCAGACTTACATTGGGATTGCTTGACCATTATTATACCCACTGTTACAGGAGATGAGTACCCCATTCTGCCCTTTTCCCATGCCAAAATCTCATTTAGTTGAAGCAGCTTCCCACTGAAGAACAAGGTGTACTTAAGATGATATGTTTTGTATGTGAATGTAACAACAGTATAATCGCTCTTTTCTTTTTTCCTCTCACTGAAAAAAACCCCAACCTCATTTTGGGAAGAAAACACTTTCTAACAGCCTCCAGAAGAACTGGACATACAGTCTGATATAGGAAACCTTGTTTATCATACCCAGTTAGAAGTTCTCTGATAGCAATCCAAACCTCCTGGTCTGTATCAAAGCTCCTCTATGGCCAAAAGCCACAGGGCATGTGCTGCAGTGAGCCACAAAAATCCTTCAGGTCTCCTTTTGGCTGCAGGAAAGAGGTGTTTTTTTCCCCGTGTTCTGTGAAGAACTGGTGTTGTGATGCCATTTGGCTTGTTTCTGCCTACAGCTTGAGACTCAACACTCATCTTCAACATAACTACTGAATAAAGTGCTGGCACAGGAGTCACTCAAACTGCTTCTGGGCTGTATGCATGGTAAGGATGATGGGTGCATCACCAGACTTCCTGTGACGATGAGTGTTTCCAAGTTAGGTGTCAATTTATTGTTCCATGCATGTGAAAGTGAGATCCGTTGTATACAAAATCACATGGGCAGACCAGATTTCTAGGCTGTACTTCGTACATGTTGCAAAAGTAACAAGATAAAAGGTAAGTATCTGACATTCCTGGTAATACGCTGTGGAAGCAGCTCTATAGTAATGAACTGGGACACTCACACATTGAGAGGCAAGTAAAATGCAAGGCAGCAAACTATTACTCAGAACAGCCATAATGCATTTCACTGGTGCGACTGATTATTCTGCTGATGTCTTTCCTACAGGTCCTGCAGCGACCTCCAGAACCAAAGAGAATTACCGTATTTTGGATAATATAAAACACAGGAAAGTGGCTTATAAAGCTTCTACAAGTGTGACTTTTGGATGGTTAGAGTATTCATTAGTGACTCTGTCACTTATAATTACACAGACTTTTTCCAATATCCTTTTCTTCTTCTACATCTTACAAATTTTCTATCCAGATCACGTACGTTACAGGATGACAACTTCAATGGAAGTTTTACAGAACTGTATTGCAAAGCAGCTTTATGTTATATCCCTTTCCCCTACATTATGCCTGTAGTCTGTTTAGACTGTGAGCTCCCACGGACAGGAACTGCAGGCTAAAACATCCGACACAGTTTGCAATACAGCTGCTTTGCACGTCTCCAGTAGTGCAGAATGGCTCTGATCTCCTCTCTGCAGAATTTTTTCTTCTGCAGGTCAGCCTATACTGGCATAAAATTTGCAGAGGTGTTCAGCTCTGACTTGCTCCAGCCCTTACCCCACTGTTCCACGTGTACCACACACCACTAAATTATGCAGATACTGGGCACAGCAGGCACCATCAGCTACCTAAGCAAAGCATGGCAGCAGACAAAAATCTACCCTTATACGATCCGTTTTTCAAAATCATTAGGCACATTACAAATGAGGCAGAAAACAAATAATACGTAATAACAAAATGATTATAACTGTAAGCAATAATAACTACATTCACTCTTAAAGGTACCAATTTTCTAAAGATTGTGATTGACCTAGATGGGAATTTTCTAACGGGAAGCTTACAAACCTTTTGATTATGTTGTAATTAAGGCAGAAAGGAAGTAGCTGTTGATCAGTATGAAACCTGGAGACCTCAAAACACATACAGCTCAACATCATATACCACCTTTTTTGTGTTTTGTCAGTTACAATATGTTAATTTTATTTTTGCAGTCATCAAGCTGCCAGACATAGCACGAACAGCAGAACAGAACACTGAAACACCACTTCTCTGCTGTCTAGAGTAATGCCACTGCAGCCCAGCAATGTGTTACCACTATCATTTCCTGAACAACTGCAAACAATCTACAAGGCTATTATATTGAATTGCTATTTAGAGAGTTTGTAAATCTACTGTAAACAATAGCAAGGATGCACTCATAATGCAGCTATAAGATTAGTTACTAATGTCACGAAATAAAACAGGCCATGAACTCACGGAGTATGAGCAACTCCATGATAACTCTGCTGTTTATGTCCTTGATTTCCAATAAAAGCAAGGAAGCATTGCCCTCTTTTGTTTAGATACACATTATGTTGCCTTTCCAATGATATTGGACCATGACGTTCACTAAATTCACACCCTGCCTAATCCCATGATAACTTACTCATGAGCGCAAACATTGTGCTATATGTTATATAAACAAAATCACATATAATATCTGAACTACGACCTTCACAAAAAGCTACTTCATAAATCACTGAGACTGCACAGAAGATTGCAGCAAGACTGCCTTGCCCCCAAGCTGATAGTCTGGATGTACTGCTTCCTCCCCCTGGAGCTGCCTGAAGAACTGTGGTGGCTGCAGCACTGTGCAAAATGTCTTTGAGGGACTGGGCTGCTCAGCCCTTTGGTCTTCATCTGTGTAAGTGATGTATAACAAGTAAGTATAACAAACTTATCTATAAACAGTGTGTGCTCAGGAACTCAGAATCCTTGTTTCTTCCGTTTACTGATAGCTTCTGACTAATGAACTAGCATGGAAGAGCATAGAGAGAAATGTCACTCTTACATGCCTGGGTTGCTCCTACAGACCATAATAAACATCATAATCTGCCCTTACCAAATCTTTTAAAATGATCTCTGGTATTTCAAAGGCTCATCTCACACTGATATCAAGCCTTCAATTATGCCCAGACTGATCAATCCATAAGAGAACCTAAAATGAAGAACTTTTAACCTAGTTACTCTGGAAGAAAAAAGACGATGTTGGGAGATGGGATAATATCCAAGATAACTGCCTGGACTTGGTGCCAGAGGACAAATTTTCTCTGTTTTCTATGACAGAATGTTAGAAAGTAGCATCCTAACCACAAGGACCAAAGTAAACAAACAAACAAAACTCCCCCACATAACTGAAAATGCTGTGCTATAAAGTTGTATTTCAGTTTTCTACTCTTCCTATGGTGGCAAACGATCCTAGAGAACTTTATACATTATTCAAATGCCAAAGCAGACCAGGATGCCTCTAAGCATCTCCTGTATGAGGAACCTAGCCAGAGTTTAACACAAAGCTCTGTGCTTTCAGCTGCTATTGGTGACCCAGCCAACCTTGTGTCTCGGTCTCCCCACTGTGCACACTGTTCAAGTTGCCAGTTGTCTTTATGATGGGCCAGCATTTTAGTGGATGACGTCCTCCTGTACAGGCTCTGCAGACATTTACCCTTCACACAGGCAGGGCATTCAATGCAAGAAAGCCAGTTTCTCCTAAAATATCTCATTAGGAATGAGACAACTAGGAATGAGAAATTTCTGATACGTATAACTTAGAACAGCGTTTCTGTTTGGGACAGTTCAGAGTCTGTGAAGCAACACTTGAAAATAACTGTTTTCCTTCTACACAAAACTTCTCTCTTCTTTTTCTGTAAGTGCACTGGTACCTGCCATAAACGATGAAGTACAAGCGTGCAGTGTTCTGGAGTACTGTCGGTATGACCAAGTAATACCTATTAGTCACTACTGATCAAACCCTGCTCATATATATATACATTTATATGAATACTATTAGTGTATTACTTCTTCACCACACCCTAGCCCCCAACTAAACTGATAAATCCATTGATCTGCAAAGATTTCTGTTCTCCTCATTAACGCTGTCTTCACCAGCTTAAAACAGACCTTTCTAATACCAGTTTGTTTCCACCAAAGTACAAGTTTTAGGTGTTGGCTGATTACCAGGTCCTTCGGCCTTCTTTCCTCCCTGCCAATCATGCTTCGTTTTCTCTTACAAATCAACAGTGTACCTGATTTTTTAATCCTGATTCTCCAAGGCTGTCCTGGCCTTGAAGCTGTCAGTGAATATACACTCCCCGCAATCACACATCCGCGAGCAGTCCTTTGCATCTCACTGCCTGGCTCACCTGAGTCAGCATGAAACCCTAAGTCACTTTAACCCAGTGCGGCAGGAGTTTAACCTGCTCTGATCCTTCAGCGCAAACACCGTGGGGAAGCCACAACATCACAGTAGGGAAAGAAAAACTATGCAAGGACATCTACAGGTTTCTGATGGAATTTCATGTCGCTTTTTCAAAATGGCCTTGTTTAAAATAGAAAGAGCCTACAAGAGTGTTGAACATGTCAAAGCTGTATGCTCATAATATGCTTTGGTTTTTTCTCCTCCTCATAGCTCTGTCTGATAGACATTCAACAGGGAGTCATGACATCATTATCCATGAAGTATATATAGGCTTTTTTCTTCCTTTATTGGGTTGGTTGGAGGATTTTTTTTTAATAACAAGGACCATCCACTCCCTTTTTATCCATACACACTGAGTAAAATCCTGGTTGACAGCTGTAAAAAGCCCACTGATCTAAACTGGGCCAGGACGCAGTAGTTTCAGCAATTTTATAAAAGAATTAGAGGCAGAAGAAGAGCCAGAGGACCCTTGCCACAGAGCAAGAGTTCAGGAGGTTCCCTGCCAAGTTGATTTTATTCCTTTAGCTTGTTCCCTGCTGAACTCTGTAGGCACTGGTACCATTACAGAGACTCAGAAGTATTTTGCATGTCTTCTGCAAAAATTTTATAAAAGGTAAACAAATTCTGTGTTTACCATTGGCTAAAACAACCTCTAGCTTAGAACCTGAACCACAAAGGTAGTAGAAAAGTCAGTTCTTCAAACTTTTCTGGTCTGATATTTTGGTGCCTTACCACAGCGAATTTTCCCCTTCCTTTTCCCTAGGTGGTATAGATGTAATAGAGAATAGAATATCTTTTTTTTTTTTTCCTTATCTCACCGACAAAACTTACATTTACATTGCATTACCAAGGAATGAATACCAAGGCAAATTTTTCACCCCATCCAGTAGCACATCATATCTTTTTGGTTTAGATCAAATGTCAAGTGACTAACTGACTATACGATTCATGGACACAGGTAAGTCTGCAAAATTTTTGGGCAGGATTTTGGAGTTATATGACAATACAGTCCGTAATGAAACTTTTACCTGATCTTTCCCAAGTTTGATTTAGCAAAAGATTCAGTCAGATTGTGTCCTCTCTTCTCATTAACTGGGTATTTAGTTTTGGTCCGTGGCTATTTTCAAAGAATTTTAGACTTCCGAAGTATAATTTTCGTGTTTCTCATTACACAAAGCTACGCAATTTTCACACAAGCAGCACAGCAGTCCTATTTTATGAGCCATTGGACTTGCAGTTAATATTAGCTAGCAGACGGAAGTGTGAATATTCAGATATGCTTTGTTACACATACACATGTTGAACAACATGATAGTCTAGATGAGAGGGGCGTATTGCTATTTTCATCGCTCCCTGCAGGCTGCTGCACAGAAAAGTCCTGATGATTGCTCCTATCAAACATCTGTGTCTACAGTTGTTTGCATGTGTCTTTGTGGGACTCTTAACTATATATACACACACGAATACAAATATATATGTGAAAAAATAATTCGCTTTCTAGCACAATGATATGCCAAGTTTCCAAATATATTTGCTTACAAGAGAGTTACTGACGTGAGAGTGGATAGAAAAGTGCACTACCTTTGTGCATGGTTTACACTCTGATTCAAGTATTAGCTGCATGCTAATACAGCATGTGATAGAGCAGCGATAACAGAACAAGAATCAGGGAAAGGGGAGAGGAAACATGTTTTATCTTCCTCTCAGTTTATTCACTACAAAGCTGCTGGGCCTTTTATCGTTCCACATGAAAAACAGTAGTAGAAGAATAATGCTGCTATAAAACATATGATTTTCTCATTATTTCTTCCCATCCAAGATACAGCCCAGTAGCTATTCTCACAAAGGGCTAGCAATATCTAATCCTTAATATTTTTAAGCTAACTTTGATACCAGGACACGCTCGTTGCATTTCACTAAGCAAAATGATGAAGCAACTTCTTCTGTGCTCAACTTCACCTTGCTTCCATTTATAAATGCTCCTGCTCTCCAGAGCTCACAAAACTTTTGTTGAATACATCCAACCTTGCTATGTAAAAACGGATTTTTCCCTGTTGTCTAAAACTACCTGTGTTTTCTGGATGCATTCTCCATTCCCCTTTTCTGAGATGGAGAAAACTGCTTTTGTGTTATCACTTTTGAAACTAGAGAACATGCATTTAATGCTTATCTTTTTCTCCAGCTTCCTCTATATTTAAGTGTAGTGGGCACCTAGAAATTAATAATTGAAAATGGAAATTAGTTCAGTAGAATACCTTCAGAGATAGTAATAATTTAATTTTTTCTTTGAAGAATAGTTTGAATTGAATTATTTAGATGGAAAGGCAAATTTTACAATGCTAGTTTGAGAAATCCAAGAGGCAATCCAACGTGTAGTAGCAGCTTATGAGGAACACAGTTTTATCAAAGACTTTTAGGTAATTCTAATTCTTATGTGAAGAAAACTATTATACTGTCCATGCTTAGCATGACTCTGATAAAAAGAAGTTCTTGTATCAAAAAAGAAGCAGCAGAAAGCTTTGGCAAATATGCTAGTAAATGGCTTTCACATTATTTCATAAAACAAAGACAAAAAAAATACCAGAATACCTAGTCATGCAAAATAATACGCATCTAATTTTAGCTGCTGGTCAAAAGTTGCTCTTGAAAGAGTATTTTTCTGTGCCTTTTTTCTGTAAATATTTTCACTTTTTGGTTCAAAACCTCAGGCTCTGACACAGTGTTTCCCAGCTGGAATTTAGAAATGTAATAAAAATGTTTGGAAGAGAAAATAAAAAAGCTTTAGTAGCCTCCGTAATTTCTCATTGCCTTCAGAAAGATGACTTCAACATTTGCTAGAATTATGGTCAAATCCTTTAACAACTCAACTAGGTAGGCAACGCTCAACCATCCAGGTTCCTTTTCTTCATAGAAACATCTTCTGCCAGACAAAGGATCTCCAAATATGCTTTGAAGTGCAGAAATTCTATAAGAAACTCCTCATACATTTTAAATAAGAAACCATACCTGAAGTCAATGTCACATTAAAATGTTTCGGTTTCCAGAATAAATTCAAACATTCTCCTTTCAGTTTTACTGCCATTTGCCTCATTAGCATCATGATTAAAAGGAAAGACGAAATAAAGCCTTGACATTTTCATATGTGATTTTTAAGTTACTCATACAAAAATACAGCAAGTCAAAAGAGCAAAACACTTTGAAAATAAAAATAGCAGATTAAATATATTTATTTAGAACTTACTTCATTAGCACTAATTAAGCTTCTACTTGGCTCATGAACCCTGAGAGATCTTTTCTTCTTCATTTGCAAATGGCAGTGTTTTTGCCAGGAGGGGGTGCCAAGTACCCACAGCATTAATTATGCAAAAATAAAACACATGGAAAATGTTTTACAGAAAGTTAAGTTTCCAATTTTTATAGTTCTTGTACTTTGAACCTTGATAGAGCAAATAGTAAATGAAGCTTTCAGCAACTAATGGCTGTTAAAGCAGCTGTTGAGCAAGGTATGTGTCTAGCATATTCCTACTAATTTCTCATTTACTAAAATTAGTCTAGTGCTTATCTGGGTACTTGGCAAATAATATAACATCAAAGAACTTTTCTGCTGCGGTATTTCTATTATCTAAAACAGTATTTGAAGGCCATATAAAAAAGCTAAAATTCTGAAGAGAAGACAGTTCTAAGGAAATGCCATATTAATACTGCAATTCAACAGCCTGATAGGTATTTGCATTTTCGTGGGGCAATAGGTGTTGATGAGGGGGGACGGCAAGATGAACCTCCCAATAAGACAACCAGGATAAGGGTGACTGTTCACAAAGCAGAGGGGCAGAAAGTTCTTGAACTGGTACATTTATTAGCAATAATTAAAGCAGATTTTGCTCTGTTTTGTTTCTGCTTGTACGCTTGTTTTTAAGTAGTTTTAATATAAGGTGAGGTCCTTTTTAACTGGATTTTTTTTTTCATTCTTTTTGTAAAAGCTTCGGCTTCTAAGCCCTATTATCTGTGAGTACCCTGTTGTTTTTTGGTTTTTTTTTTTTTTTTCTTTTTTAACAAGAGGACAATTTTCCTATTTTCTAATATTTAAAATATTTTCCAAAAATGAATGAGAGCATCCTGAATCCACAATCAGCTACAGTCAACAAATCGCTCTTTATGTATTCAGGATAACACGTAATTCTATACAATGATGACCTAAATTATGTTAAAGCATAGTAAAAGCTCATCTTCAGTCCTACTATTTGACAATGCTATGTTTTATTGATGGCAGCTTTGACAAAGCAAGTCATCAAGCTTCTACAAAATGATCTTTTTAGTATTCTGGATAGCTTTACTATTTTCTTGATTTCTGCTTTGTTAAAATATGCATTTATTTATGCATAGACACTCATACATAAGTCAATCGATCATTATTTATGCTGATCGACTCACACGTATATGCTCCCTTCAAAACCACTTAATATATCAAAAGAAACATGAGCTCAGTGCAATAAATAATATAAAATACCTATTATAAATATAAAGGCAAAGTCACTTACAAGGATATATGTTTACAGAATAAAGTGAAAATGAAGTATTTCGAACAAAATAAACAACATACTACCAAACAGGGAGAAACTTTATGTTAAACTTTGAAGAAAAAGTTATGTCAGACTGAACAACTTCTAATCTCACTTCACTGGGAGCTACTTGAAATAATCTATCCAACGACTAATCAGCAGGACTCTCCACATCGCAAGAAGAACTGCAGAGAAACACTACATCTTTCCCAGAAAACTCTGCATACACTGGAGACCAGAGGTCAGTTTTTACGTTCAGGCTTCTACCGCAATACATCTCCACAGACAGATCCAGACAGAAAAGGTTGTCTCCCCTGTGTCAGATACAAGCCAGGTCCAGCACTAAAACATGAAAATCTTTGCTACAAACTATTGGAGAAAATAAGGCCAAAGAAGAGAGAACATTGGACAAAAAGTGGGTATTTCAACACCAGAGGACCTTTAGACCCCCCTAAAGCATTCTCTCTCTCAATAAAGCCTTCCTACCAGGTATGGGACATCTCTTTCTCAGACACATACAATGAGGTCTCTAATTGAGTAAACTGGAGGGAGAAAGATGTTGAGGAAACCAATTAGGTATTTAGTTGTGCTGGTTTGTTTTCCTTGGAAATACTTAATGCTGTGGTAATGGATTCTACAGAGGTGAGGTAAAGAGATAATCAACTGATCTCTTTCAAAATTTTAATCAAATATAAGCAAATATGAGAAATATTTAGCTAGCACATAAATAGCTTCCTAAGGTACTAACACACATTGAAATGGTATTTAGATCTGACACAGTTCGAACACAGTTAAAAGACAGCATTTTAAAGAGTGTGACTTTGAAAACAGTTCTCAGAAATAAGAGCTATGTGACCTTAAAATACATTAATTCATTAGATAAAAGTTTGTTCTCCCTAATGGCAAACATTTACAATTTCACCACCAAAATGTCATGACTCAAACAGCAGATGTTTCTCTGAGCTTTTCTCTTAATCTTTACAAAATCCTCTATTCTAGGTAAATAGCAAGAAACTGAAATAACTTGCAACCACTGTGGTAGCTTCAAAGCAATGGTATTATGGCCCAGTCATCTGGTATCTGATATAAACCTATCTCTGTTGTTCTTCACCAGTCACTTATTGCCTGCCAGTGCATTAGACAGTCCTAGAAGTTATCCATAACAGTAGACAACTTAGACTGATGCATGCCTTGCACCAGGATGTAAAGTACTACCGTATACTTGATTTCACTGCAGCCATATTTCCTCCTCTGTGCAATTAGCATTTCCTGACTTCATACAAATTTTTCTGCTCAAACATTTCTTTTTTTTTTTTCCTTCTTCATCTTCTTATACTATCTATTTGAAACTCTTGACTATTCCCCCTCATTTGAAGAACTCACATTAGGATTCCTGTGTAGGCTGTATTGTTACATGGGTTGTCTGCAGAAATAAGGATTAGAAACATCTTATTTCACACTGTGGTCAAGTTATTGAAAATAGTTGATCCAAGTCCGTGTGTTCCCACATCATTTGGATTTCATCCAGGGCCTTCCAAATAGTTAGAGAATAAAGTTGGGATCTTTGTCTCAGACAGGCATACCTGTGCCTTGTGTTTCACATCTCCTGCTAGTTTTGCTGACCAGACATGGCTATAGTATTGCTATTGTCTTCTGTACTGCACCTGGAAGGGCACTATGCCGCTTCACTTTAGAGGTCTACATATACTTTGTTTATGTGATGGCCACAGAGTATTTGTTACTGGTCTTTCTAGATGAAATTTTTGTATATAAAGTTCATTTGTTCTTCACTTGTTCTTCCCTTGTAACGAGCGGCTCTTGGAGATTACTCGGGTTTATACACTATGATTATTTTGTTTAAAGTAGGTATTCCAATGCTTATTTTACTTAGTATGAACTGTTACTATTTCCTTATTATATGAAAAAGACAACTAAGTATTGTTCAGGAAGGGACTTTGGTAAACCAATTCTAGTGTGTTTGGCAACATGGATCTGTGAGACTGCTCCTTCGAACCCAGATACATGCTATCGATAACTACTGCTGATGGATTACCATCCTTTAGATTTTACCCTTTATGGCTTCCTCTTTACCCAGTTCTACTGCCAACTGCTTTCTGTACTATTTTTATTCAAAACTCACTGATGAAGTGTTTGTGGGACATTATGGAAATGTCTCCTCAGTGACACATCTTTTCTCTGCTTGACCTATTCTGCTGGAATGATCTCTACCATCCTGTTTCTGCTGGAAACAAGTATATGACAACACTTGGTATCATTCAAACTGCACAGAAGAATTCGTGTTTCAATCAAAGTTGTTATTTCCTAATTCTGCAAAACATATGGCACCATAAAGCCCAGAGTAAAGCAGATATTTCTGAAGCATGACGTTAACTTCACTAGGGACATGAACAACGATGAGTAATGTTATCCTCACTGAAGTATGCCATCAAATTTGGATGATTAAGGTTGTACCTAAAATGACCACATATTTTTTTTTTTCAGTTCTGAGACTTAATAGGAAACCACCTGTGCCTGTATTTGAAAGAATTCATACGGATTTCCAGAATGAAAACCTAGGCAAAACTGATAAAGATTACATTATTCTAATCTATTATTTTTCTGAAGTTTATGATTGGTAAGTCTGCCCCTGTTCTCAAGATACATCTCAGAAAACATTCATTTCTCAGTAATGATTGCATGTAACTTTAGTTGTACTTTAGGCTATTAATCAGAGGTATAGCACAGACAAATCTTATGAACTGCAATTTAATTTGAAATATTTTTAAATTCTGTTCAGTTTTGCACATGCATCACCTTTATGCTACAACCTACATAGGTTGCCACATTCCATAATACTGCCTGGTAAATACCTATGTATTTGTTACCATCAATCCTGTCACCATGCTCTCACTATTAACAAATTAATGTTGTTAATTATTAAAACATATCAAGTATGTTTCAATTACTTTTTCCTTCCTGCCTCCACTGACTTAATTCAATACTTTCTAACCAGAAACATTTGATGAATGATATAAGCAATGGGGTATATTCTCTTGACACTCAACTTATAGGCTCTCCACATGAACAAGTCGAATGTGCAAAGAGGCTTCGGGATCATGCCTGCGGGCATTAATGAGCTTATCAGAACACTGTAACAAGGATTATCTGAATTTCTTATTCAGAGAGTCAAAGCTTTTATAAGTCTCTTGCCTTCAACTACCAACACAGGTCAGTTTAAAATCAATGCTGTTCTAAAACCACAATTTTTCCTTCTCGTATTGAGATTGGTCATGATGATCATGGATGATTTATGTTCATAAAAATGGTAAAGGTTTTGGTAGAATACATATATATATATAAAACAATATATGAAACGTAGCATTTCTGGTTTTATTACTATGAATTCAATGTAGCACAACTGACCTTGGCAGTAATTTTCATACTGAAATGAAAATACCACTTTCCATTCAGACCATCACATACAGTTTTGGATGTGAAGCTTTTGCTTTTGCCCACAGTTTTCATTGATCTTGTGCTTGAAAACTACTCTTCACCTTCAACTTTCTTTCTCTAACAGCAGCAGCCACAGAGATGGTTATTCTGAAAATTACTTGACCATGTTTATACAAAGACATGATTCTTTCAACAATTGTACAATTTGCTTATTGGGATTATATTGGAAAAACATGTTTACATGTTTTTAATAAAATAAATTAAAAAAGCCCCTAAAAGTTATAACAGGAGCTTACTAGCATAATGCAGAACTATATAACAAAACTTATGGTAAGGCTTTTAATTCTCTCTTTTTTTTTTTTTTTTTACTTCAGTCTCTTGGGAGTAAATACATTATTAAACCATAGCATTTTTGATGACGGTGCTTACCAGTTGCTGTCCTTGGACGCCCCAGGCTGCATACTGTAAAACTGAATCCTCTACTTCTGGGGGGTTTAACTCCCAAACTTCCCTTAAAAAAATGTAAACATTTTTATTTGAACACACTGACATCACCTTATGTATAGAACCACTGACAACGACATCATATTGAGCAAACAATGTGACCTACCTTGTGTGTATGTTATAAATCACATATGAAGCTGTATAAGAATAATGAAAAACCTGTGACAAAAAAAAAAGGAAAGCATAAGAATTACAAAAACAAATACTGGATTAAATACAGACTATAGTCAGAGTCTTTCAATCCCTGTAAACACTGATATCTTTATTACTGAAGAAAGATTTTACTGAATTAATTACAAGCAATAGACTTGACCCAGGGTTTGAATGCTGTATGAAGGACACAGATACTCATCTACTAATTTAACAGTTAACCTGTAACAACTGCACAGGAAAGGTCCCAATCAGAAAAATCTGCATTCCTGCTTAACAAAAGGATTTATAAAACCAAACCAAAACCAAGCAAAAACCCACAAGAGCATACATTAGGAAAATTAATCACTTTTTCTTTTATTTCTTCATCAAGTTACAGTCAAAATGATTGTACAGGCATTGTACAGGGAAATACAATATTTTTCTGATCACCTGCTGTGTACAGCCTGAATGACGTTCCAGGCTATAGCAATAGAATAGAATTAGAATAGAATTAGAATTAGAATTTTAGAATTAGAATTAGAATTTTAGAATTAGAATTTTAGAATTTAGAATAGAATAGAATAGAATAGAATAGAATAGAATAGAATAGAATAGAATAGAATAGAATAGAATAGAATAGAATAGAATAGAATAACTGCGTGCTTACAGGCATCTGTTTGATGTGGCTTTCCTTAAACATGTTTGTTTCAGTCTAATTTTAACGAACTTTCTTCAAAATTCAGGGAAAGTTTGTTTTATCTTAGATTTCTCGTACACAACATTTTGCATAAAATAAAGAGATATTTGTCAGCAAACCTTGCTAATTCATCAGGAAGTCACCAGTGACTTCTGGTCTCAGAAACCTCAGCTTTCTCTGGGTGGGAGAGAAAAGCAAATCTAATGTATAGTTTTATGCTGCTGTCTTTAGTTGTTGAAAATTTGTTGAAGTTGACTGAAATCAACAGGATTGCCATTGAAGTGCAAAATATCAAGGCCTGATGTATGGAGACCCAGAAGATCCTTGGCGGGGAACAGCATGGTACAGCATATAATGTAATGACCCATCAGACCGAAGAGCTAAAATCAAAGCAAACTATTACACGTTTTCTCTAAAGTCAAACATTAGTCTATACACATATAGTAGAACAACAGACATTTTGCTGCCTTCTAGGCTCAGGTGATTGGTTTTAACCTAGCTCATTTCTTTACTACTCAGGTTATGAAGGTAGCATCATTCCATAGTATTAATTAGTTTTATTATGAATTTAATAGTCTCAGAATATAAAATATATTTGTGACTAATTATTACCGTACTAAGAGAAACTTCTCTTTAATGTAAACTACTGTCAGGAAGAAACATTGGGTAACATGCGCAAGACTTACCATAGCTTCGCATCTACAAAGGTACAGCATCTCTACTTGGCACATGAGGAACTTATTTCTGGACAGGCTCAGGCTAATTCCAGTTAGATGGAAACAGATACAGTTGTAAAGCTGAAACCTTGATATAGATATACGTGTTGGGAACTCTTCAGTTTATATTATCTCCTCCAAAGAGGAGAGACAAAGGAGGATCGCACAAGAACAGAGCCATCAGAATTTGCTGCTGCTGCTGCAATATGAGGGGTTTTAGAGGTTGTTCTTTTGACTGGAGGTCATTCAGTAACATAACCATCTGAAACATCCTTCCACTGACTCCATTTCCATTATTTAGTCAACATTCCATTCCCTGACAACACACCCCAAGAATTTAGCATGTCCTAAATCCTTTCTGGCCGACACTGCAAGAAGCCCACAAAGGTCTGTAGCATTAGTAACTGCACTTTGTGCAACAGTTCAAATTCCTTTCTATGAAATTTCCCTTTTACATAAGAAGCACTTCCATTTTCCAAGCCTATGATCATTAACATTGAAAGTGTTACTTCCATGAGAAGAATCACACATATATTAACAATTATGCCCCACACAATTGTTTGGGGGTTTTTTTAATTGCAGCTTATGATAAAGTGTCTGACCATGCAAGATACCAGTCTCTTCTGAGAAGTGCTAAGTGTGGCAGAAATACAAATTATAACAATGTTACGATTGCTGTAAGAGGTACAAAGACACAAAGAGTAGTATTCTAAGAAATTTGGTTGACACTTCTCCAAATAGCTACCATAAACATACTACAGCTACGTCTATACTATATATACATACATCTAATTATACACATACTATATATATAGATATGCATCGAATATATACACAGCAGAACTAGACTACCTGCTTACATATCATAATGTTTAAGTTCAGCAGAGTTTCTGGGAAAAATTAACAAGGTGATAACACGATGCCTATCAAGATAGAGTTATTCAAGTACTGCTGGTAAGACAATGAGACAAATCACTGGCTTCAAAGCTCCTGCTTCTTTTTATACATCTTATATTGCTAGAGGTAAGAGATGGCAGATCAAAGGGCCATAAACAGTTAAATCATGGTGGTTCCTGCACAGGGCGTACATTGCCAGAGGCTACCCAGAGGGGCACTTGCCAGCAGCTGTTAAAAGGGACGGTCTCGTACAGCCCGTCAGAGGGAAGAGGAATGGGTCTCTCGCCCTTCCAGGAAAAGGGAAAAGTATATCAAAGTATTTAGAACAGAAATATTTTAAAAGTAAATTATTAGAATATATTTCAACAAGAAATGCTAAACTAATAAATAATTTTGATAGCTTTAACAGAAACTACACTATAGCAACAAGGACACTTCTTGTTTTACATGGAAACTCTCCTCTTGCCTATAGTAGTAAAATTTCTATCTAAATGTTTATGTAGAATATTAATATCTTTGTGTTCTAAGTACTAATACCTTTGAAAGAGCTCCACAACCAGAGGAGACCAACATTACAATGTAGTCATGTTCAGAAATTATGTGAATATTTTTCTCAAATTACTCATGTTGGGTTTATTTCTTAATAGGAACACCATGAGTAAATTACAAGTACGGAGCTTCCCAATTCATCCTGCTTGCAATAGTCACACACTGAAACGTCATTATTGAAATCAAAACAAACAAAAAAAGAGGCTATGGAAAAGTCTTTCTTTTTCAAGTCTGGCTTATATAGTGAGTGCCATATTCCAAGGGAGCTCTTGCAGTTTTGTACAAAGGCCAGCCCTTTTAGGATCTCCACTATTTTGGTAAAGCTTTAGCTTGCACAGAGCCATGTCAGTGGTTGGGACCCCACATCTCTTGATCCCTAACGTACCAGATCCAGCATCACACAAGAGGAGCCTAGCTGAGGGCACCAAGCCTGACACTAAACACAGAGAGTATCAGGGACTCTCAAAATACCATGATCAAACCTCCGACGCTGCCACAAGCCACATCCCCTCTGGAAGAAGCAGACATAAGCTTGAGGAGTTCTGCTCTGCAACTCTTCTTTTGCAGGATGTGCACTACCCAGAAAGAAAATAAATCTGGTAATTTATGATGGAGTTTGCAAAGAAACAGACTGAGAGCTCGCACGGGTAAAGCTCAGGCTGCAGTGTTCCCATGCACAGTGTGTTTACACTGAAGGCCGGTCATCTTCACCATTCAAGTCCATAGAGCTATCATTACCATTCTGAAACAGTTTTAAACAATTCTTGTACTCCATGCCTTCTAACAAGGGTCATATCAAAAGACTAAACTAGGGTTAGTATTTGAACACAGACAGTAAGTTACCCCAGCTGACAAAAATATGACACATGCTTAAATAGTGTGAAACTGAGGAAAAGGGAGAAAAGTTGTAGTGAAAAAAGACTCATCACGTAGGTAGAAAGAAGAGAATCAATTAATGAATATGGACACAAGGAAGGTCTCTAGGAAGTGAAGGAATGTAGGAAAGCAAAGCCTTTTCAAATGCATTAAATGCATTACAGTAATTGCTGTACTGTCATATCAGTGGAGGAAAATGAAGAGGAAAATGGCCTGGCATAGTTCATTAATAAAACAATACATGTTCAGGTGGGACACAGTGAGGAGCTTTACCTCCACACATGGCATGGGTGCTTGCTAGGGCTCAGGCCTTTCTGACAAGAAAATAACTCGCCTGTTTCTGTTGTGATAAGCTGGAAAATGTTGCCCACAATGTCAAGAACTGTAAAAATGGCCTTTTAGATCAAATAGACAGCATACTATCCCTTCAATATAATCTATTTATTTTTTTCTTTTCCCACAGAATGCAGTAGGCAATAACTGTTGCATATCATACATTTCTCCTGAATTCAGTCTTTCATCAATCTATAAACTGAAGACAGACTTTCATGTGATGCTGCTCAACATTGAAAAAGTTAGCTGCATTTGTGTACGAATAAAATTACAGAACTGTATTACAAAGGACCTAAAAGAAAAAGGTGAAAAAAGTATTTCAAGACAAATTACTCCAGTCAAAACTTATTGAAATAACAATCTATTACTCAGTTAACAGCCTACAATAAAAAACCCCACCCTTATCATTCACCATCTGAACTTTTAGATGACATATTGTTCTGGGTTTTCTATGTCCTTTATTTTGTACCTTTCAAGGAATGTCTTTGTCTTTCTAGGATTTCTAAAAATGAAATACTGTCATGGAACTCAGCGCATAGCCCAGCAAGATACAGGAAAACAATGCACAATATACACTTAGCCAAATGCACTCCACTAATTTTGTAATATGCTCCAGGAAACATTCAGTTCACTATTTTGGGGTAATTTGGAAAACATCCCTCAGCAGAACAGTGTTTGTGCTAAAATGCTGCCAAGACAACCCCACTAGCAGTATTTCTATAGGATGATGAGGGCCCTGAGCTCCAGGGAAATGGAGGAGAGCTGATGACATTAGCACCTCACAGCGCTATAATCACAAAATCCTCGGGCATGCCAAAAACCTTGATGCATCCTTTATCCATTCCCTATATCATAAACCCATTATATTCTTTCACATGTTATTTATTTAAAACAATAATGATGTCTCCTTGCTAGCATGGCTTTTTGTAAGGTAGTGAACAGACTGCCGTGTATTTTTGTTTTTATCCAGAGAGTCACCCACATTCTGAACTCATCTCTGCGGTTCTCAGTGCTGCTAGACTCTGTAAGTTCTCCTTTCAGATTCAAGTAAGACTTCTCACAGGGCATAACAGCACTCAGTCTGAGCAAGAATGATAAAAAGTGACAGTATGTGAAATACACTGAAAATTTTAGCATGTGCAGCAATAGTTTCAGTTATCCCAAAGTTTACCAGCCAAATGGGGGGGTGTGTGTGTGTATATCTCACAGACCATATTCCTGCAGTAGATATCGATTTATTTGTATTGTACCTAGCAAATAACAAAGAGACTATTTAAAAGCCATGCCCCTGCCATTAATTGAAAAAAACTACAGCAGGATATCATTAAATATCTGAAATTGCAGAATATATCATCACGCCCATCCCATTTATACTCAGAACAGATACATTGACTTGGAAAGAGAGAAACTTTCTCAGATAAGGTTCAAACCTGTATGATTCATCAGATCTTTTACGGGTTAATTTACACTTCTGATCACATGGAAAACAAAATCTAGTCTTTTAAAAGACTACTAGTCTGAATGAAAAATTATTATATTATTATTCTGAGAAGTAAAGCAATTGATCAGAATTAAAAACAGAATGATCAACTTTAGCTGTGGGAAGTGTTAACTGCTGCAATATATGGATGCCTCCCAAATAGTATTATTCATAAAAAGAGACAAATAGTATTGTTCATAAAAAGAGAAAGATCAAGGAACTCTTTTTATTGCTTCACAGGCACAAGTCAGGTATTAGGTAGTTCAAAGCTAAAAGAACATGACCTGGAAAAGGTTTTGTGTGCCTGAAAGCTTTTCTATTTTTTCCAGCTACATCAGTCAGTCTAATAAAAGATACTACCTCTTCCCACAAATTTTATCTCATTTATCTCTTCAGGCCATCACATCTATAACAACAACGTTACTGCAAAACAAAGATTCCCGAGCCCAGATAAAAAAAAGGACTAAGTAAAACTAAAAATGATCCTTCTTAATTAATAGCCTGTGTTACAATATATTTCACAAAATGCATGTGAACCAAGAAGTCAAAGGAGAGGACACACTGAAGCAGGGAAATACACAGGAATACATCTTGCCAAGGACATTCACTTCGTCATTCATCCATGGCCCTTCTCGCTTTTTAAGATCTTTCGTAATACATTAGTGAAATGGCTCGGCAGGTTTTCAAACCGCTTTGGTGGGTGCCAGACACAGGAACTACTGGCTGTTGTACACAGCTTGAAGAGCAGCAACAGAAGGAGGATTTTGCCTTCATCCTCTTTCCTACAATTGAATTAAGCATTTGAAGAATTACTGAAAAATCTACTTATGCTCAAAACCGAACCAAAAGACTTTGCCGTGGTAAAGTGATTACAAGGTCAAGATAAAAGTTAACCAACCATTCATCCGTCATTCATGCAAGGAAGTACTCCCCCACAACAACACATGGAACCTCATTCACAGCTCCAAGATCAAACCTTCAATAAACCTTCACTAAAGACTGAAAATTCAATTTAGACAAAGAAATGCAAACATATATTGCTTCCTCTTTTGCCTCTGGGATAAAAGTGTCTTGAAAGAAAAATGGAGCCTGCAGAACATGCCATGAACTACAAATAATAAGCAAGTACCACACGCAGAGTGGAGAGAATATGAGGGGAATGTAATGAAATATAGAGGCACAGGATGGTTCCTGAGACCTTTTGAAGGGATTATTGAAATTAATGCACTATGCTTGCGACAGTCACATCAAAAGCAAGTGACACAGCAGACAATATGAGACTGTGTTGATGACTTTGGGTAAGCCTATCCCACAGATGCACACAACCCATCTAACTCCATGATTTAACCCCAGTTAACTGGGAGTGCAATGAAGTGCAGCGCCGAGCTAGTTGTGCATGAGCTAACGATACAGGGCTTTGGCACGGTTTCTCAAGCATGACGCTGCATTGACCCAACCACAACATTTTCAGACCGCAATTAGTATCTACACACAGTGCAACAACATACAAATGAAGACTAAAAGGAAGCTGGATGGCTCTATAACATATTGTGTTGTATGAGAGAGATCTGAATTTTGCTACTTAACTTTCAGCCAGCATGAAATGAGCCAGTCAAAACAAATAATTCCATTATGTATTTTCAGTAAATCGAGTTACTATATGTTCAAATTCACTCTCTATTCAAAACCTCAGTCTATGCAAATTTTACAAAATTATAAAAGTCCATACATATTAGCTATATAAATTATGCAAGTTGTTATCTAAATTTTTTCTCCTCTAGCTAGTGATATTTTACTCTTAATTTTGCTCAGGGTACACTAGTGTAATTGAGATCTCCCGCAACGAAAATGAGAAAAGACTTTAAGCCAGTCATTAATGTCATATACAAACTCTTTATTCTGCTACGAATTCAGAGAACACCAAATTATTTGTGGCCAGATTTCGTCCTTTGTGGTAGTCTGCTAACAGCAAATAAGTTACAGTGGGAAGGTGTTAGTTTTTGCCTTACACCATCAGGATTCCAAGCAGCAATTTCTTACTGTCCAATAAAATGCACAGCATTCACATAACAAACTCCTATTCCTCGTTTCCTTCTTATGATCTTTAAGACATGTGACTTTGCCAGGACTCCAGTGCAAAGAGAATGGAATCAGTATCTAATGTCCTAAGCCAGAACTTTCACAAAACATTAAAAATGATACATTCTTTTATTCCTTTTGTATTACAAGATGTGTGGCACTCCTGCTAGTAAAACCTGTGATGGAGTTAATAAGATGAAATCAGATGAAATCAGAACTGATTACTGCCAAAGGCAAAGTACAGCTGCTGGATGAATCCTCCTTCCATTTTGCAATTTATGTGCTAAATAAATTAATAACGTTAACGGTAACATTATTAGGTGAAATCCACCTTGCTTTACAACTGCATTATCATTCACTTCAACTGCTCCCCATTTGCCTGTCCAGTCTGGCTCCATCTGTTCTCCAGCACAGAAAGTTCTTCTAAAGGAGATTAAACAACAAATATGGCATGGTCATGTTGGGGTGTCACGTAAAAGGCTGCCTGAGTGTGTAAAAAGCGAAGAGAGCTCTGCAGCATTCACTTCCAAGCTACAGACTCATGAAACCAACACTTACATTACAAATTAAAAGTTTGAATAAGACATACACTATATCATTAAGGGACTGGCTGTGTATTTATGAAAATAATATTGGTTAAAGATTGGAATTCTGCTGATTTCATGCCATGGCAACAAATACAATGAAACCTCAGACCATGCTTTGATACCAAAGCTCAACTTCTGTAGGGGTATACACCAGAAATGCTTCACACCATGTCTCAGTAAATTAGTACCTTTTGTTCTTGCAAGGTGTAGTGTTTGGCTGATATTTGCCTGGTCCTAGATTCAGCAAGAATTTAAAAATATGAGTTAATGACTGTTTTCATATAGGCTCTATCTGGAGTAGAAAGAGGCACAGGATTTAACTCCTTCATGAATTGTGGATTTGCACCACAATCCAGTAAAACTTTTCAGTTTATCTTGACTTTAAACTGCAGTTAACGATACATTAATTTATAGTTCATACAGCTAGAAAGGACCGCTGTGATCATCGTTCCTGACCTTCCACATCTGAAACAAAGTTTACAGGACTTCTTATTTTAAATAATATGATGCACAAACAGAAATTCCCAATGTGTTCTTCAAAGGGTTTCAGAGCAAACCCGGATAAACAACCAACCAAAGAGTCTATGATAATGAGATGATTAATTTCCACCCATCTTTGAATCCTATTTTTTCTGCCCAATTCTGGAAGCAAAAAAATAGTGTTAAATTTTGGCAATACTAATGTCTAATCTCCATATATTTTTGCATAATTTTTTACCTTTATAGGAGGAATATCTTGCTCCTGAAAGCTCTATATCTAACTGCAAAGAGTTAATCTAAGATAGCTTGATGCATCTGCAGCACTGAAGTTAAATGACAAGGTTATAACTTCGCAAAGCATTGTATTTATTTGTTTCAATCAACATCAATTACTTGTCATGATTGATAAGACCCACTGCATATCATTGGTAATAATTTATGGTTAGTATTAATACTTTGGGGTATGAAATATTGCCAGTCATAACGACTATATGCTGCCAAAACAAAATAAATATAAAGGCAAGACATTTCTAGACACATAATTTATCTATAAAAAAAAAGACTGTCAAGGAAGCCTGAACAAAAAAGCACCTCTAGAAAATCTGCTAAAGCTTCAACTGTTCCACATATAATTTTTCAATAAGATTAATTATCTCAAGAAAAAGACATCCATGCAGAATGTTAATGAATTCACAATCAATTAAACTCAGTCCATCTAACCAACAGTAATGTGATACAAGCCGCAGTTCAAAATAACTGCAGAAACTTCTCCTTCTTCTCCTACATCGACAGACGAGATAGACCACCTTATATTTGGATATGCAACTCAATCATTTTTGAATATATAATAATTTCAGATGAGTGAATTATTCAAAAAAGAATGTTCTGCATTGCTACTTCTGAAAGCCTCATACATCACTGTCATTTGAAATTCTATTAGTTACACTATCACGGAAAACATGTTTCTTGAGTCTTGTATGAGATGACTTACGAGAAAAATTTATATGAATTTTTTTCTGGCTTATTCACCTTCAGCATTAAAAACCAGGTAAGACTTCACTGAAATCATTGTTACATGATGGCAAAGTTGGTAACTCTCAAGCATCAAGCATAACATTCACATTTTTTGTATTGATACACACATACATGCACATCACTTGTGCATGTATCCTCACACTCATATTCGGTATGATTAAAATTTTGACTTTACCAATACTTCAGGATTTATAGAAACTTGTCTTTTCCTGAATTGATTTGCAGGAAGCTTCACAATGTGTATGTGTATTTTGATTTGAACTAGCGTAAGAGGAAACAGAAGATATCAATTCTGACAACACAACCAGAACTTTATACAAATATGAGACTGGTGGACAGAGCTTGCTTCTGGTCATTCCAGCTGATGATACAAAATCTGTCTTCGAAAAATAAGTATTGAAGTACTTTAATACTGTCTGATAATTTAAACAGTCTGATCTCTTTATAGGGTCCTTATAGTACAACCCAAATCCTGTACAAGAGGCATCCTTTAGGGGAAACTTGGATTGAGTATATCCATACATATAGAAAAATGTTAGTTGAAGCCAAAATATGTTTTAAATCACTGACTCTTGAAGGCAGACCTAAGTCTCCTTAGAGTGTTTTGTGATGGTTTAATTTAGTTTGCTCTTTGGGATACTGTAGAAGAAAGAATCAAGCCAAGACCTGATTTTCTTCTCGGTTTTTCCAAGGTAATATGTTCCTTGCACATTGTATTTATTCAAACAGATTGCTTAAGAGAAAATTGGCAAATGCAGAAAAAATACCACCTTGTTTCAAAGAGACACACTTCTAAATGTGGTGATATCTACGAAAAATGTGCATAAGCTGATTCAAGTGAAAAATTCTGTGCAAAGAAATGGATAAAAAAAGTTTTTAAGAAAATATTTTCTAAAATCACATTCTGTATAAAATAAAATGTCCAGGTTCTGAGCACAAAACTGAATTGAAGATGCCCTGAAATTATGAGGATGCAAAAGAAAATCATGACATACAATGGGACAATTTTGAAGTAAAGACTAGAGTATCAGCATCTCTTTTTTCTTCTCCAGACAATCTGACTCACTCCGGCAGCAGTAAGAAAGCAGATACCGGATGCTCCTCTGCTGTTTGCTTACAAACGACATGAGGAGATGAAAAGACCCTGTGGAGCTGGAGAAAGGAAAAGCAATGAGATAAATGGGCTGTGGGCCTGACGAAATGTGAAGGAAAAATGGAAAACTGGGCTGCGGGGAAGCAGATAGGTAAACCAGCAAGCATGCAAGACAGAAGAAGGAAGGCAAAAAGACAGGGCTAAACATATCAGGATAGGAAAAAAGAAAAATAATAAAAAGACAGAACAAGTTCAGAACAAAACAGAACCAAGTCCCTTAAAGGGCTGAAAATTAAAAGAATCAGATCAAAAGAGAATAGGCAACAAGGAGGGAAAGCCGTAACCAGATCTGCAGTGCGTGGGCATGGTGGCTGGAAAACACAGGCTCTTGGGACCGATGAAGCAAATTTATGCACAGCAGACTGGCAGTGAGACCCTTCCTCTTTTGGAGCATAAAAGACGTGAGTGAAAAAGGCAAATGGTTTTCTCAGGAACCCGACAGGTCAGTACCTGAATACATGAACTTCCTGCCTTCCACTATCTTGCTTAGCATCATCACTAATTGCTTAGTGTGGATACACCTCATGGAAAAGCAGGAAGGCCAGTAGGAAAAGCAGTAGCTGTTTCACATGTGATAAATCATCTTCTCTTCTCTAGGAGTCTCCCAGAGTGATTAAAAGACAAATTTAATGGTATCTCTGGCAATAAACTCTTCAGGGAATTTTTTGCATGCTACTCCATTTCTTTTTCCAGTATTTTTTTTCTATTTTATTTATAGAATTTTTTCTGAGACAACGACTATTTGTCTGTCTTGACTTTGAGTATTTATCTGCCTGTAGGTTGAGTTGCAAAGAGGTTTCCCAACTACTTCTGAAATCCATGTAGTTAAATGCTCTTGTACTGCAATCCCACCATTATGACTCAGGCAGCCAACATGGCCAGCACTCCATTCCTCCAAACCATTCTCTAGAAACCCTGCTCAAACTCTTCAAGTTATTTAAATGCTGCAATTTAGATTTCTCCCCTTTTTACATTGGTTCTGCACTGCAGTGTGAACTCCGGTATTTTCAATAAACTATCTATGTTAAGACAGCATGAAAAGAAAATCTTGTCCATAGGAGTAAGTTCCACAAGTATCACTACAGCTAAATTTCATCTTTAGTTTTAAACTTCCTTTTTGGTCATGCCCTATTCATTTCCCTTATCTCTCTGATTTCTTTGGTGCTGCTGGGTCCTGCCAGCTGGCTTATATTGTTCCCCTTCTCTTACACTGCCTTGTTACAAAACTGAGCAAAATATCATCTCTATATGCAGTTTCCAACAATTGAGCTCACAGCTAGTTATCCACTCCAGCACTTCCCATTAGCAAGCCATGATGCAGTTTGTAGTCAACTAGGCCTACCTTCACTAATCTTCTCTTATTGTACCATATTTCAGTGTTAGTCTCTGTTGCGGCCGTTTTATCATATTATAGTTCCTTTGATGGGGGTAAAATGAAGTAGACTCTTGTAACAAAAAAAAAGACTTCTTCATGACGAAGCGATTAAAAGGTCATGATAAGAGAGCTATTCATTTAGTACAAGGGACTACTTCACGGTGAAGCTATAACAAAGTGATGAATACCTCACACCAAACTCGGCTCTCCAGGAAACATCTAATCTGGTGCTATATTTGCAGACAATAAATAGAATTAAAAACGTTAAATTTGTGCAGGTGGTTGACTGCCTTCACTGAAACATTAATTTATTGCCTAAGACCCCAGGCTAACAACCTTTTATGCTCAAAAAACCCAAAAAGACTTGTCCTTACTTAAAAAAGAACATAAAAATTGGATAATAAAAGGGCACATCTTAATATTTCTCTAAAAAGTGGACTCAACCATTTGATCTGTTAGGTCTGTCACACTATCAGTGTTTCTCAGAGCATGAGACTGAAGGTTGGTTTAAAGCATGATGTGCAACAAAGACAGCTTTGCAAAGACCTGCTTAAAACATATCTCTGGGACAGTTACATAAAGGTCTAGTCTTTGCCACCTACTTCAAGGTATTTCAACTCTGTGTATGTATTTTAAAAGATCTTTCATTCTAACTGTACCAAAGTAACTGCTAACTCTCATTTTGCAGGAATTCACTTATTCAACACTCCTCCTTTTAACACTGTTGAGAGATGCAAATGCCAGCAGATTTATCTGCTTTCCTGACTGACCTGTTGGCCTAGTGAGAGAAGAGACAGTCAGCCAATTTTCCTTTGATCAAGGAGCCAGGAATGCAGCCAATGCCTCTTCTGAGAAAAACGGGAAGGGTTCCTCATGCATAATGTAGATGGGAGATACCCCTGCCATACAACGAGCTACAAGAAGAAAATTCTGAGACAGGATGGTGTTTGAAAAACACACGAAGCTTTTTTGTCTTTGGGCATTTGCTCTGGGACAAAGTTTTCAGTTACGGGATTATGTACTACTTCTTAAAAGCCAAAGCAGCGCCAACCATCCCCATTTATATCCATTTGCATGGTGGATTCAGCAATGACATTGCAATGGTGTTTCTGTGAAAAGAAGCTCTGCCTTAGCATTTTTTAAACTATTACCTGGGTCAGGCTGACCTTTTCCTTCAGGGTAAGCAATTCTATATTACTAAGAAGGCACAGGCTTTCCATGAAGGTTACTTGTCCCTGCTTCAGTGAAGAAGTAGCAAGTTACAGATTCCAATGATAAAAGAGCTAGCTTGATACTTCACTCCCTTATTTCTCTAGTTGTTTTTTTTTTTCTTTGGGGAAGTGACTGGCAGTGGTGGTGGTTTTGTTGGTTTTGTGGATTTTTTAAAAATCTATTTTCATCCATTTCCTTTGTAGAATGTTCTTACCACATCATTTGTTCTACTTTAAAAATAATTAACTACTTTTGTTCTTGGTGTTAAGTATTTCCTAGAGAACTATTTTCTGCACTGATTGTACAGTCACAGAACATATCAGACCACTTGTTAAATTGAGTTAGATAGTACCTCTTGTTAAGGAATGGCAAAACAGCATTTTGGTGTTTTTTTTAAATAGTCTTACATTAGATCACCATTAATTTTGTACATAGCAATGGCTACCAAGTAGCCTGTTTCTCCCAGAATCTCTGAAGCCAAATTTCTTCACTACTGCACACATCTTCCTTCCATTACCTCCATGTAATGTGGCTTTGGCTCCTCTTCTCTTAAGATAGCTGATAAAATGCAGTACAGTTTGCTTCCTGTTTGATGCTGTGCTTTTGTTAAGACATTTAAAAGGGCACTGGCAACTATGCCATTCAACTTCTTCACCTACTGCATTGTCAAAGCAGAGAAAGGCAACTTCAACTCAAGAATAAATTCTGCAGAATAGCAAAACTATCCATATTTTGTTCATCTGTGTTGGTTGGTACAGAACATACCAAACATATGGGTCACAGACATTTCTGCATAACCGACAGTACAGATGGTATTGCTTGTATTAATATGGCTCCCCTGAGACTTACATTGTTGTGATGGTAGACCTTTCCTCCCCGTCTTTCAACATTTCATAATTTTGTTGATCGTATTTATAGATTTCCCCATCTGTCAACTCACTAGTTTCCCTATTTCCATCCAGAGACACCAGTTCCAAGTATCTCATTAAAGCCCTGTTCTGATAATCTGTGCAAACAAGATTTACAAGGTAGTGCATCATGTTTACGAACGGAGTGCATTTCCTGGTGGCTGCTAGGCACGTGAACAGTACTGGCTTCAAGCTGTTGTAGGACACTTTTTGCTACGTGATGTAATCTTAGGTTGCTGTCTCAAGTACAAAGCTGCATCAGTGATTACATTTGCAAAATATTTTTCTAACAATCTCTGAGTAAAAGCTGCAGTAAGTGTGCTCAGTGACCAGTCCTCAGCTAAACAAGTATCAATAACACTACATATTTTCTCATACATAGATTAAACATTTCCATGATCCAGATTTACTACAACAAGTTAAGGACTCAGCTGGAGCTGCTCTTTTAACACTGCTGCAGAGGCTACAAGTCAATTTTCAAAACCTTCTGACAGGTCACTTGCACATTTTCTGAGCTTCTATTCTGATCCCAAAATGTTTGTGAGAAAGCTAGTAATTTCAGCTAAATAATACAAAAAAAAATTGTTTGATAAAGAAGAAAAGATCTTTCTATGATTTATTACATGGAACATTCTTTTTGCAATGTTTTCCTGGTAAGCAAGCTTAATTCCAAATGTATTTATCATTGTATATACTGAGTTGAACGTGATTATGGACCTTTTTCCTTTTGCGAGCCTCTGACCAAGTGATCAAAACTATTTATTTAAAAACTCCCTGCCTATGAACTTCGTGTAGGAACTGTTGACTTTTGGATTGAACTTACATAAGCAGAAATGTTAAATTGTATGTAAACCCTGTGCCAACCCCATAATAATTAGAAAAGTGATATAGTTCAATAACACAGTAAAGACTGGTGGGGTTTGCTACAGCAAAGACTAACAAACTCAACAGCCACTCTGTGAGGACTGAATTCAGATATGTTTGTGAAACCCAACATAAATGTTTCAGATTGTATTTTGAAGCAAACAATCTAGATTCATATTTTTGGAGATCTACTAACGAAGAACATTTGAAAGAAGAAGGTTCTTGACAGAAGAAATTCTCTGTTAGGGCAGCCCACCCTCACTTTAGGCCTTTCAAATCTAGGTATGGCTAAAAAGAGTTTGCTGCCTGATCCCTTTAACCACTCCCACCTGTGACATGAATTTATCTGAGCAGAGATGGCCACAGGTAATTCATCTCTCTGATGAAAATCTTTTTATTGATCTCTGTAAATGTTGGTTATTTCACTTAATGTTTGATTTGTATCTAGAAATAAATAAGTAGCAAATTAAATGGGCACTGTTATTAAGTTGACATATACATTCACAGTAATTTACCCATATATATATGAGAACAACTGGAAATTTTCAGCTATTTGCATTATCAAACTGTAAAGAGTTATTTGTTCATGAAGATGAACTAAGTAGTCAGCAACCCATGGAAATATGATATAATTTTGACAGATTATTCTACATTGGAGTTCTCTTGCAGTAACAACAATAATACCAGGGTTCTCTCATGGCCATATGTGACATCATTTTCAACACTTCTGCATAAAACATATGTGGGGAATAGAATTTTAAACTTGCTAAAGAAGGATGCAGTTAGCTGTCAGATGAAGTCAATGAGATGACAGTAAGTCAATAAGAGGCATATCTCTAGCATGATTCTTAAAGATCATCTTTGGTACTTATCTGCACATTTAGGCATTCAAATACCTCTGTAAATCTGATATGTTAGCCCTTGGAAATTGTTACCCTTACATATGCTAAAGCCGTCATAATCAAAACATAAAGTCCAAGTGATTTTACATCAAATATCTGATGTCAAGTGCTTATATTCCTCCCACGTACTCAAGTGGAGCAAATTCCATAATATAACCACTTTTTTGACATTTCATTCATCTTGCTTGTAATTCAATGGGCAGAATTAAATGATTAACCTAAAGTGATTACATACATAATGAGTAAAAACAGATCAATCCTTTTTTCAATTTCAGTAGTGGGGGTTATAAAAATGTTTAAGTACCTTTAATATGAGGAACTACCTACTAAAATTCACATTTGTGTCCTTTTAAAAATAATAATGGGAGTTTAATCAAATTAAGCTTCTTAGATTTTCAAGAAAGCAGTGGCTATTTTATTATAATCCACTGGCCAGCTTCTCAGTTGTACTGTTTTCTAACTCTCTGGACTCTACCGAGCTATGTCCATTTTGAACATCTAGTTCCTCTTTTAAATTATTTGACTTTGGTTTTTGGTTTTTAAAATGTGGCTTATTTGCCATAAGAGATACACAGTAGGCCACACACTCAAGAGGAAGAACAGCCATTTCTGTTTGGTCTGTGTCTCGGCCATCAAGTTTCCTGAAAGCTTCTCTTCCCTTACAGAAATCTATCAGCAATTTAGCAAAGTCATTACAGAATCTCTATTACTAATCACGGTGTAGCAGTTTGGATGACACTTACTCAACTCCCTTTAATTCTATTTTACTTATAAAATCTATATACTCAATACAGAAGTTGAGATTAAAAAAAAATACATAGAAACATATATGATGATCCAGACTTCTTTCAAAGATAAAAACCATGTGTCAGATTAATACAAGCAGCAAAGTTTTGTACATGGTGAGGAGGAGGGCTAGGATTCAGTAGTAAATCCACCCTCTTGCAGGGTGCAGGTTTATTCTCCACCTGGTTCTGTGGCCAGAGGCTGAGCGGGCCAGCACTCTCTCAAAGTCTGAATCTTCTCTGAATTCAATAACAAAATTTCATGGTCCTGAGCGGTAGAGCACAGCTATCCTCAGGAGCATAAACAGCCCTTTCCTGTCATCTATCTATTTCATGTGTAGACCTCAGGTTGCCATTAAACAAATAAATGTTTTATAGGAGTCTGCAGAGTGCCCTTACTACGTATCATTCCCATTCCAATGTTAATTAAATAAGCACAGACGTATATGGATTACATGTGAATGCTCCGGGAATGAGATTAAATGTGACCCTAAGAATTAGTACTTGTCAAAAAGTTGATCATTTCTTCTTCTCTTTTTCAATATTAAGAATGGTAACTGGTACGAGAATGAGCCCTACAAGCCAGTAATACTGACATAGTACAGGTTTCTGTAGTACATAGTACAGATTTCTGTAGCCTGCTGCTGGTTTATATATGGGTGCAAGCTATATAATTAATTGCATATTCATTTGGTGGGTGAGGAATTTATAAGGGTCTACTAAGAACTTTATTCTTTGTTAGATATGTTTTCTTTCTTCTCAGCCTTTTTTTTTTTGTTCAAATTAGGTCAGCGGTACCTGACAGCTGAGATATATATAACTAAATGCTACCCAGTTCTTTCTGTTAGCAGACACTTCTCTATCAGTACTTAGGAAGCAGGTAAAGTTAGTCAGGCAGCTAACGATTTGCTTTGATAGAAGAAATTATAACACTCTCGTCATCCATTCCCGTTACTAACTGATGGGGCTTCCTACAGAAGACACTTTCTTTACATATGTATTATTCTGGTAGAGCTGATCTAACAGGACTCACACCCAGGAGCCTATTACTATTTTTATCTAGGAGAACCTGCATTTTTCAGTATTCCCAAGAAGACCCTTTTAAATTTCCATTTGCATTTCTGGCATAGCTCCTACCTGAATGAATCTCTATTAGACCACCATTAGCTGTAATATGTAACACTAAAATTCTCTACTCTTCCCATCGTGGCCACTGCAGTTAATCTGACCACAGAGTTTCTCAAGCAATTACCCTTCCGGTGACTGTAATTCCGAAATACAAAGATGAGATAAAGACATTGCAATGCTTTGTACAGCAAGACTGCATCTAGCAAGGATATCCATTTTATTCCATGCTAATAACAACATGTTTTCTCAAAAATTTTATCACACAGCAAACCATTGCATTGTATTGCATAAATTCATTTTAAGAAACAAAGTGGTTTGCGTGTAGAGTGCTCTGTCCACAGTGTTCTAGCAGCAAGCTACAAGTTGTCATTACCTTTCTAACACTGACAGATGATTCCTTGTCTAATTAAATTAGCACGCAATTAATTCTGAGTACTAAATTGCTGTGTACAAACTGACAGAAACACCCTTTTTTGAAAAAAATAATTTTAAAAATGCTTGAAACCTGACATTCCTCAGTGGACTTTTCATGTGCAACTTCATTTTACTTCAACTAAATATTTACTAGTAATAAAAAGTAAGAGTCAACTAAAAACGATTTATCATAATTCACAAATACAAATGTTCTATCAAAATAGCAAATTATGTTACTTTTCAGTAGAACAGATGCCAATAAATTTAAGAACTCGTTACAGAATATTACCTTTAAATTCAGTTTTCCATTTATATCTGAAGGTAAATAGTGCTTACTTCATGAATGACTTCTTTTGGCAATTTTTTATTCCTCCTATTTACCTTATTTTCCCAATCATGATGTGTTTTTTCTCCATGCTTATCCGATTTGGCTTAATAGGCATTTCTCTAATATGCTATTGCAAGAAAAGAACTCAGTGTAGTAAGGAAACTGGAATCTTACAACCCTGGCTGCTAATGCAGAAGAGCTGATCAACATTCTGATCGTACTTAATGCAACTTAAATGGGTTTTGCAATCAATAGGAAAAGGGAATTTGTTAAGTCCCAAAGATGTGTGTAAATAGACCTTCTCTGTTATTGAATTATCCTCTGCACTAAAACAGAGTGAGTAGGGGACTGTAATACTAAGCAGTAAGTGATTAAGTATCCAAAATATCAATGCTTGATACAAAAATGATAGAAAAATCTGACTGAGAACCAGCCATAGTCTCACCTAAAGACAGAATGACCTGCCCATAAAGCATACAGAAGATACGGGTTCAACCAGGTTACAAAAAGTGTCCAAGGGTGGAAACTCTACAAGCTAAGAACTTAATTTCAGTTTTTAACTATCTTTAGTGTTAGAAAGGCTTCTCTTCATTCCAACCTAAATCTCCTTGGCTACAAGTTAATCCTATTACTTATCGTACCATACAAGCATATAAAAGACAAAAGGTTATCTTCTTACTATTCACAGGAACCTTTTACATATTTGCCGACTTACATCCCCAGCATTCTGTTGTTGAGGCTAAGGGAACCCACCTCTTTCTTAACCTAAATAATGTTTGCAAGACTTCATGTGTCCTACAGAAAACTTAAACACTGAAGTGTGATACTTCCTTTGTTTTCCTAAACAGTAGGACATGGTTGCTCTGTGTTCAATTTGTGACCTGCCTCATGTCCCTGTATCTTTTTTCTACACTACTACTGTCTATAACACACTGCCTGTTGTGTGTTTATTAGTACTATTCCCAGCTAAGTGTAAGAGCTTGCCTTTGTAGCTACTGAATTATAACCCACATATTCAAATCACTTCTTCAATTTGTTCATCTAACTTTCAATTCCAACCTTGTCCCTGAGGCTGCCAGTAAGCCACTTTGATATAATCTGCAAATTTAGATAAATTTACTCCCTGTTCTATTATCCAAATAATTAAGGAAAATGTTGAATATCACTGGTCCCTGGCCAGAGCCCTGTGAACCACAAATCCATCTTTTTTGACAGTGAACCATTTATTTGCCAGCATTCACTCCAAGCTCAGAACTGCAATCTGCTTTACTTCTGGTGCTCCCATTTAGACCATGTTTCCTCAGCTCCCCGCCGGCAACGCCATGGCTGCTCCTTACCTACTCACCAGGCTTTTTATACAATTACAGAGAGAAATTAGAGTGATTTGTTATGATTTGAACTTTACAGATGGATGTTGGCAGTTACCTACTTCTTAACTTCTAGGCACATTCAAAGTTTAACTCCACCCTGAAAATCAATCTTCCTCTGTTTCTCCAACAAAATTCCAAGAACCTCTTGTTTGGTCTCTTTTGGGGGAAGATGACTGTTTGTCCTGTACAGTTTTAAAGATCTTGTCTGTTTTCCATATGTCTTCACAGATAACAAATAATCATAATTACATTACCTCAGCTGCCTCCCTACAGCAATTTTTATCAGGGCCAGGCGAGCAATCTAACCTTTTATTTCATTGTCTGAAGCTAAGTTCTTACCCATTTGCTGCTGACGTTAAATGCAATAACCATCAGCTCACAGCTAACCTTGCTTTTGAACACTGGAGCAAAAGAGATAATCCTTATTGTTTAACTTTCTAATGACTTTTTACTTTCACTCAGTCACCCCAGACAGACTTCCTATGTGCTAGGTCTTGTACATCTTGGCCATGCCATAACTACACACTGACACAAAACCCAAGTGAATGACAACTCACCTGTTACTCCTTCTCCTCTCTTGTACTTTCAACATGCACTGCAGGAAAGCCAGACATGGTGCCAGGTGGGGAGGTGCGGTGCTCTCCTAAGCATCTTCTACACTGCTGTTCAGCGCGGAGAAGAGAAGACTCCAGGGAGACCTTATTGCAGCCTTCCAATACCTAAAGGGGCCTACAAGAGAGCTGGGGATGGACTGTTTACAAGGGCATGGAGTGATAGGACAAGGGGTAATGGCCTTAAGATAAAGGAGAAGTTGTGGAGGCCCTGTCCCCCGCAGTGTTCAAGGCCAGGTTGGATGGGGCTTTGGGCAACCTGGTCTAGTGGAGGGTGTCCCAGCCCATGGCAGGGGGGTTGGGACTAGATGATCTTTGAGGTCCTTTCCAGCACAAACCATTCAATGATTATATGATTTGTTTCTTTCTTTAGTTCATACATATTTTCCAGACTTCCAGCAAGACCCATGCAAGAACATACAAAGGAGACGATATATGAAAACAGGAAACAGCCCGATTTCTAACTACTGCTCCAATAAACTGCAAAGAACAAGGAGAGGAAAAGAATCAGCTATTGCTCTACAACTATAGGGAGGTCAGGCAGCTTATGCAACTGTGCCGCATGTGCAGTGGCTCAGCTCAGCATCTGTCCATCAAGATTCAGATGGAAGTTAAATATTTAACTGCATCATGTGGTCAAGTTTTTTTCAGTTGGAATCCAATGTGAACACAGGATGCGTTTTTCAGTACCATTTAGGAGCCAGATGTGAAATAGAACTCAGGCTTGTAAAAGTGCATCACAGGCAAAATTTAGGCTGCAACCCAATGCTGCAGCCCTGGGGGAGAGAGTCACTAGAAGAAACTCAGTTATTGACTGCTGCTAGAGGTATCCTTTTTACATTAAAATTCTTCACACATAGGAAAAAAAAAATAAAAAGAAAATCACAGTTTTCAAACAGGTGCTAAATTGCTCTGCTGTCACACATAAAATACAGTTGATATCCCCAACAGCTGAACTCTTTGCTCTATTCTATTGAACATCCTCAGACCACTAATCACTGCACCTTCACATGCCCTGCCCTGACAATCACTGCTGCCCTTTCAAACGCTGCTCAAGAAGGTGACAACCGTGGTGCCGTATCTGCCAGCTGCCGCAAGAACCTGACTGTCCAGGAAGGGATGCTTTCTCTCTGCCTGCTGAGATCAGAAGATGCACTGCACCAGAGACCTGCCCACCCCAGAGACCACTGCTCACACAGCCAACTGGACAAGGACTTCAAGGGCTCCTGCTGTGGTTCACAACCGCCTGCAGCAAGAGACAGAGAGTACAGCAGGGTCCTCTAGCTGGAGACTGCAGGCAGAAGCAGCTCATGCAATGATCAGTCTGGGCACCAGGGATGTGGTTCAGATATGCCTCCTCCAGCCTGTCTGAATTTAGCTCTCCCTGCTTTCAAAGCCAGCCTCAGGAGACCTTCCCTGAGTCACTTCAGGGACAGTTCAAAGCTCCAAGTAATTCTAAACTGGACTCATAGGGACATCTTTCTGTGCAAATTTACTTTCAAGTCAAGGAACTTATAATACTAAATGGAAAGACTTTATATGAATCAATAACTAAATCTTGTTTTGTCAGTCCTTAGCAGAGAAGGAATTAGTCACTTCTTGAAGAGGTATTTTTGGGCATAATGAATAACAGTGTTGTATCTCACTGTTAAGTAAACACATCCAACTTCAATATGTCAATGCTTTGTCCAGCTCTGGCCCTCATGGCTCTGCTTTTGAGGTTTTTTCCTACTGATTTTAAAGTATGGCAACCAATGGGAGAAAAAAAATCACAGGCCTTTTTAGACAGAGATATTCTGTCTTGTATAAAATGTAATGAAGTCAGATTTAAATATATATAACCTTGGGGTTATACAGTCTGAGTTCTTCTAAATGTGCTGTGCTCCGATAATACCTGACATTTAGAGAAACATCTCCCACAGTTACGCAATAAAGTTGATAACTTTCCAGAATTATATCCACTCAAAGTGTGAAATTTTGTACAAATTGCTGAAAGAAAAGTGGAGAAAATATTCTAAGAACAAGATAAGGTCTATGGGTTTGCTCATATTTTATTCTTTTTTAAAATTTTACTTTACACTGAGACAAGACACAATCTGCATTTGATTTAAAATTAAAATATCTTTCAAATTTAAAGTAAAGCAGGTATGTTGACTACTGATTCTTATTATGAGGAACAACTTCATTTCAAACATACTTCAATGTTATACAAAGGTGTAGAAGTTACTTTATACAACATTTGCCTGCAGCTACAGTTTACTGGTACCTCTTGAAACTTTGCTTTACATGCTTAGGACTGGCAGACCTTGAGGACTAATATTTTCATTGACCTTCTTTTCAGTACAGGGGCCTTTCACCAAAATGCACTGGATTTGCTTTTCCTTATTATTGAAGGCTTCGAGAAAAAGAGTTCTCCCGTTACTGAGAACAAATCTAGGAAACTCTTGCTGAAGTGTAGGAGGAGGACAGCCGACAGAGTGTGGCACGGCAGCAAAAGCCTTCTCAAAGCCTCAGCAGCAGCACTGGTTCCTCAGGGTTAGCTGAACCCCTGTTAAAAGCCTGCACACGTCTGCAAGCCTACGGCTCTGAGCCGAACAAAATGAGATTCCAGATCTGCCTGGGCTGGAGGAAGAAACTCATCCTTTTTTCCACAGAGGAAAGGAGGAACTGTACTTATGAAACCTCTTCTCAAAAAAGGACAACATGAAGAGAGGAGGGCTCCCTGCGTGCTTACACTCGTATCATCACATATTCTGCTGTCCTTCACCGGACACAATCTGCTACAAATTGAGTATAAAATGCTACTATTCATATGTGGTATCTGTTAGACTAATTTTGCTGAAATGATTTAATTTCTTGTTAAAAGCTTCTATTTTGGTTTTGGGACATCTGAAAATAGTGATAGAAACAGTTATAAAAGAAGAAAGAAAAAATGGGAAAACAATTCTTTTATATATATATATATACTTAATGCTCCATCTTCTAAGAGTGAAACATTAGAAGTTGCAGAGAAATTGAAATTGGTGCTCCATCTTTGATGACACCGCACTCATTAAACCAAGCATTGCATAAAACAGTCTCCGCATATTCTTATGATCTTAGGAAATCAAAGGGAAAGATGTGGAATTGCCATAGGTACTCACAGAAATACAGGATACACCCCATTTTGCAGAAGATGAAAGGAATATACAAAAAATTCAAATGTCATCCTGTGTTTTAAAGTATTACCGTAATAACCACGGCTAAGATGCCTGTTTGCCTTTGTTGTGAAAAGAAATACTTTAAATGAAATAATGAATTCCTGGAAGGAAAGAATTATAAGTTTTACTCAGAGTCTAGGCTCAGGTATGGCCTGACTCTCCCCTGCAGCAGGAATGGCGAAAAGCAGTAGCACATCCCTGACACATCCTATCTTTTTTATGCACACACACACGTATATCCAGACTGACTCTAAGTACAAGCCAGAGAGACTCCTTTACACATACCCACAACTGCACGTAAGTTCTTGTGCAAGTGTTTTCAATGGGATTGAAATGGAAACTGGGCTAAGGTTGTTCAGAGAACAGTCTGCCTCCTCGGTCTTCTGCCCAAACATCCTTTCTTTGTTCAAACATTTACCAACAGTCTAGATATAACTGCCAATATCAACAAGTTCATGGTAACGCTTTCAGGGATCTCAACTAATTTGAAAATTAGGAAAATGTTGGGAAACGTTACTTTAAAATCTTTGTAGCTTTTTTTCTTCTCTTAGTAGTAACACAAAAATTGTTGTGCTCACACGTCTGACAGAAGCCCTGGATGATTCACTTTTATCCTTATACTCTGCCAGAACATGTAAAGAAAACAAAAATTTTAAAACCACTCATCTTGCATAAAAAAATATTCTATATTTAAAACATTTATTAAAAGTATCGCTATGTTTTTGTTATTCTGTATTCAATTTTTTAAATGCTCATTTTATGTATCTCTTATACTGGTTCGTGGTGACTGTGACAGACATATGGGATTCTGGCATTGGTTCATTATTTGAAATAGATTTGAAATGACTGAAGTATGTAGAAATTATAGCTGTATTCATAAAATATTCTGATTACATTGTAAGTGAGGGCTGGATTGCTAAAAACACTTTATCTCATAAAAATGAGTATAATATGCGACTATTCAGATGTGGTATCTGTCTTTATTTGTACGACAAAAGAGAGCACAAACTATTAAACACTGAAGTATTAGCCCTGTTACATTTTCAACCAACATTTTCTGTCTTCCATTGATTCTGTTACAAGTTCAGGATATGGCAGCCTTATTCATATTTAATAGTATCTTAATTAATCACTAATTCTGCCTATTTAGCTGGCGCTACCAGAGAACAGACATATTCCCCAAGATATACAGACCGGGGAAGTAGCACTGGCCGTTCTCAGTATACGTTTTCTCTCACAAGTGCTTTCTTCACAAATGGCAACGCCATTTCACAGGGCCGTGCCCTCCTGTATTCCTGAAAGCCACTTTCAATGATTTTAGTTAGAGTACGAGTGTAATCTAAGGATTAGAAGTAACGATAAACCATACAAACTGATTGTTTGTGATCTCAAGACACACTGCTAAGGGGAGGTTCAGGTTGGAGATGAGGAGAAATTTCTTCTCGGAAAGGGTGGTCGGGCATTGGAACGGGTTGCCCAGGGAGGTGGTGGAGTCACCGTCCCTGCAGGTATTTAAGGAAAGGTTGGATGTGGTACTTAGGGACATGGTTTAGTGGGTAATAGGTGGTGGAGGGACAGTTGGACTGGATGATCCTTGAGGTCTCTTCCAACCTTAATGATTCTATGATAAGGGGTTAGAAAACACACTGCTTCACAGGCGATAAATACAACTGGAAGAGGTATCCAGTTTCTGGTATTTTAGAGGACTAAATACAGCTCAGTTCCTGTGTCAGATATGAATACAGAGAACAGCAATAAACTTTTCTATTTTTAAGGCCCAAAGTGACCCCTATAATTGTATATTCTGAGCTCCTGTGAACCGCCTGCTAATGGCACACATTACTCTGTGATTGATGCACCACACCCATAATTTCTGTTTTATTTTGAAGGTCCCCTTAAGGAAACCACCAAATCACTGTTATAATTGAGTCAGCCCATCTTCTTTCTATAGCCAGAGTTACAGCATCAACAAATCCTGCCTTGTTTAGGGAATCACTAAAATAAAGCAAATACATTCACACCTCTGTTATGAAAAATCCTCCCTAGGATTTCCTTTCTTCTGTGTTAAAATCAGGGTCTGATTAAGCTTTACTAATATCTAAACACGTTGCAAATTGTGAAGAGCAAGTAAGACTTTTAAAAACAGAGCCTTTACCTGGATTTAATAAAAAAACCCCAAAAACTACTACTAAAAAAATAAATAAATTTAAAAATAAACAAAAAGCTTAATATTTAAACTTTCTTTTCTTGCCCAGCGAGACTCCTCTAGACATTGTGGTGTTGCTATTCTGCATCCCACCCGTCAACTACTGGCCCCAGGCTTTGACACGGGCTTTGGTGGATGAATTCTTGTGGACAGAACTTGCAGCCCATCTGCACCCCTGCAGCACCACAGTGTGCAGCCAGATGTGGAGGGACTGGGTGGGGGACACATCGTGCCTGAAATGCTTATCTCATTGGTGATTAGATTCATCAAACCATAATGTAGTTAAGGCAATTCTGTTTTCTTGAAATTACTGTCACCAAGTCTTTAGGAAACCATGAGAGCAGACACTGAAGGCAGTCTTCTCTATCACCTTCTCCACTCACATTAGTATTGCGGTTGGAACAAAAACCAAACCAGTTCTAGCCAAACCGGTTTTTTTTAATACATCATGATGATAACTCCAAGGTGCTGCAGTCTGATTGCCTTATTATAAGTTCTACTAAATTACATGACTTGGAAATTAAGTTCATTGATTACATTTCTGAGAGTCTCTGAATCTTTTCTACACTATATTCTTCTTACTTCTATGCTCTACCCTTTCATCGTTCCACTTTCATACTTATCTTGGTTTCCTTTCTCTTTTTCTTTCTTTCAGTTTTGTCTTTCCCTTTCATCTTAGTCACAGCCCACACTGCATACAGAAAGATGATGGTTGTTTCTCCTTTTCCCTTTTTTATTTTTCTTTCTCTTTTTTTCCTTCCTCCTAACTCTTTTCTTCCCTTTTCCTTTCTTTAGCAGTTTCTACAGAAGGTAGGTTGCCTCTGAGCTGAAACACAGGCCTGCTGAGAGTGAAAAACAATCTTAAGGAATTTCTGAGCTTGCTCAGACTCCCTTCTGAACAAGCCCATGGGTAATACTTTTCATGCTCAGGTAACTCGGTACTGCTCCCAGTAACCAGGGCACGGTTTCACAGGAAAATAAAGGAAATGTCCTGAATTCTTCAAGATGATCCCACACTTGGAAAGTTTTGACCAATGAAGAAATTGTGAGAAAATTAACTTCAGGATTCTGCACGTGGGTGGGGGCAATCTCAAGCACAACTACAGGCTAGGTGCAGAGTGGTTTGAGAGCAGCCCTGAGGAGAAGAACTTGGGGGTTTGATTGATGAAAAGCTCAACATGATCCGGCAACGTGCGTTGGCAGCCCAGAAAGTCAACCATATCCTGGGCTGCATCAAAAGAAGCATGACCAGCAGGTTGAAGGAGGTGATTCTACTCTTGTGAGACCCCACCTGGAGTACTGTATCCAGCTCTGGGGTCCCCAGTACAGGAAAGACATGGAACTGTTGGAGCGAGTCCAGAGGAGGGCCATGAAAATGATCAGGGGGCTGGAGCATCTCTCCTATGAGGACATGCTGTGAGAGTTGGGCTTGGTCAGCATGGAGGAGAGAAAACCTGGGTCTACAGGAAAGTTGGAGAGGGACTGTTTATCAGGAAATATAGTGATAGGACAATGGGGTAATGGCCTTAAGCTAAAGGATGGAGATTTAGATTAGATATTAGGAAGAAATTCTTCTCTATGAGGGTGGTGAGGCACTGGAGTGGGTGGCCCAGAGAAGCTGTGGAGGCCCCATCCCTGGCAGTGTTCAAGGCCAGGTTGGGTGGAGCTTTGGGCAACCTGGTCTAGTGGAGAGTGTCCCTGCCCACGGCAGGGGGTTGGAACTAGATGATCTTTGAGGTCGCTTCCAACCCAAACCATTTCATGATACAGCAATGTGGACAAGGATGAAAAATTCCATTCCCCAGACCTTTTCAATTGGGATTTCCTGGCAGGACACAGACATGAATTTCCCTGCTTACAAGAGTACACAAATGAAAACCCTCTATTAAAGATGAAGGATAGCTCTATACAATGTAACCATTTAGTTTAGGTCCTTCAATGAGACCAAACATAAACAATGGGAATAGGTTTAGCAATCATAAAAAATGAAGCAAAATAACATGTTGATTATTCAGAATTCCCTGATTGTTTTTCTCTTTTTACAAATCCTATAATCAATAGAATTTCTAATCTGTACCTATTTTTATCCTGACACACACTCATAGCTCACTAAAATTTGTTTGCCTGATTGCAGAGTAAAGTGAGGATCAATTTTTTTTTCCCCATAAATTTCTAATTGTTATTTTTCTGCTTTTCACTTTGCTCACATTACAGGAACATTGGGAGACATCAGGGCTCTCACACTAACTTTGAGTTTGTGAATATTTCTAGTAACCTTACTTTGAGGAGGTCTGTCTTTCCATCTCATTTATTTAACCTCATTTTTACTCTAGTTCTCATTCTTATTAGTTTCAGAAGAGTTTCTCAGGAACCACAAGGACGTTACAAAGTCATCGAAGAGAGGATGAAAATTAAAGTCACCATTTTAAAGCAGAAAGTCAGTGTGGTCAGCATCCACTTAATATATTTGAATTTTCTCACAAACTTATATAGACCTCGAGCTAATAACTAACTTTGAAATCTGAATTACATTTATCTTTTGTAATTTACAGTATTGGATACTACCTTTTTAATATCTATACACTACTGCTGAGAAAAATATTTAGACCGAATTATGTATTTTTCCTGTGCCAGTGGATACAGCAACTTTAGCTTTAAAACAGTAGTAAGCAGCTAACTGCAGATATGTCATCTTCAGTTTATTGTAAGGAAAGTAACGAAATCATAGAATCATTTAGGTTGGAAAAGAGCTTTAAGATCACTGAGTCCAACTGTTAACCTACCAATGCCAAGTCCACCACTAAACCATGTCCCCAAGCACCATGTCTACACATCTTTTCAATACTTTGGGATGGTAACTCAACCACTTCCCTGGGCAGCCTGTTCCAATGATTGACAAATATTTTGGTGACGAAATTTTTCCTAACATGCAATTCAAACCTCTCCTCAGGCAACCTGAGGCTGTTTCCTCTTGTCCTATTGCTTGTTACTTGGGAGAGGAGACCAACACCCATCTGGCTACAACTTTCTTTAAGGTAGTTGTAGAGTGATCAGGTCTCCCCTCAGCCTCCTTGTCTCCAGGCTAAACACCCGCAGTTCCCTCAGCCACTCCTCATCAGACTTGTGTTCCAGACCCTTCACCACCTTCGTTGCCCTTCTCTGGACACACTCCAGCACCTCAATGTCTGTCTTGTACTGAGGGGCCCAAAACTGAACCCAGCACTCAAGGTGCAGCCTCACCAGACCTGAGTACAGGGCGACAATCACTTCCCTATTCCTGCTGGCCACACTGTTCCTGATACAAGCCAGGATGCTGTTGGTCTTCTCGGCCACCTGGACACACTGCCAGCTCGTATTCAGCTCATAAAATGGTTTTCATGGAAAATGCTTTCTACTTTTTCCTCACTCATGAAGCAGATCTATAACACACAGACAGTTTTTTCTAGGGCCCTTTTTCTGTATTGTTCCATCCAGATGGCAATGCCACTCTCAAAATAGGGTTCTTGGACATTGAAACACCTGAGAATGTGCCTCAACATATGCAGGATGCAAACTCCAGCTAGCAAGCTCTATATGTATGAGGTGCTTTCTGTTAGAAGGTGCTGGGATTTAAAGATGAGAAGTTCGTAACAGAAGATCAGGTGCCGGCTGGAAACAGAAACATGTAATAGAGCCTGATGGGGAGCAGCCAGCCCTTGTAGCGAGCAGACCCTTGTTTAGGGTGACTCTCACTTGAAAAACTTGCAGAGGCCCCTGAAGCTGGCGGCTGCGAGGAGAGACCGGATCTCCCTCTGCTTGGCCACCGTCAGCCATGCAGGAAAGGGCATGACCTGGACTCCAGCAACCGATACTGTCAGCAAGAAAAGATCTCTGTTAAAGGCATCCTAGGCATCATGGTTTCCGCCTTAAGATAATAAAAAGGGTACTTAAAAAGAAAATCCAGTATCTCTGGGAACCTCCTGACAACTCCAGTGTGACCTTTCACTGGAGAAAAGCCAAAGTTGTCTATTCAGAACTCTAAGCGCAGGATGGACCTTGGGCTCAGACGTTGCTAGCCAAGCTGCAGGCTGCGCTACATCTTATTATGAATGAGTTTTTTTCCAAAACCCCTCAAAAAATAGTTTCCACAGAAATACTGACAAAGCCATAATTATGATGGCAATAATAGGTTATTCTATAAGTACATTTCTTCCCTGTAAAGATATTAATTTACTTTTTTTGAAATGTTCATTGCTAGCCTAAGATTGCGGTTTTGAATTGTGTTCAGAGCCAATTTATGCATAAGTAAAAATACACTCTATCTTAAACGTACAGAACACTAATTTAAAGTGATCTATCTGCCATAATATACATTCAATCCCCTACTGAAAAGTTCAGAAGCTTCTCCTCCTTCACATGCAGCACCATCAGGCTATTCTCATGCACCAGGAGTCCTGGCATACATTTCCGAGGAATTACGAGGCTTCTATTCCAATTTTTACAGCAAAAAGGTATGCCTTAGATACATGGGTTAGATATAGCGCAGATATGCTAGCAAGTACAAGTTTCCTAAGGTGCAGATTCAAAAGCATCATCATGAGGGCAGTTTCATTTATCAAAATATCAAACAGAGCTAATGCTCTACTAAATATGGTTATTTCCAGAAATACTTAAACTTTGTAGGAGTACTAGTATCCACTTACAAGCAGCAGCGTGTGAAGTTGAATAATACTCTGAAAATCAAAACCAATTTTCTTCTGTCTCACTCATTTTTTGTACCTCATGAGTCAAAAATAATAATAAAAATAAAAGGATCCTGTCGGACTCTGTTGGCTATAAGATATGATCCCATCACACCACATCCACCTCTGTAACTGAGATGCTAGCCCCAAGTACTAAGCTAGCTAATTTTCTGAACAGAAACTTCTAAGGAAAAGTAAAGCACTTAAAAATGGCTTTGGTTACTCAGGAGGGTTTTATCTAAATTACTGAAACAATATTCCGTAACGATGTTGAAAAACACACCACTTTTTGGAGATCCACGTCTTGGACAATGCATAAAACCTGACACTGATTACTTCCAGTTGCAAGTTAATATAGCTGTTCCGTTAGAAGGAGGAGGTTTATTTTAAGTTCCTTGCTCAGTGAAGTACCTACTAAGTATATTTTGTCCATTAATGTCCATTTGAATTTTATAGAATAATAGAATGGTTTGGGTTGGAAGAGACCTCTAAGATCATCTAGNCACTACAGAGCCAGTATATTACAGATTGAAAAATAAAAAAAAAAAAAAAAAAAATCACAGTTTTGTTCATCAGCCTGTTTCTTGTTGGTGCTTCCTCACGGTGTGATTTTACTGAGCTCCCTGTGGTTATTTTGGATTCATATTATTTTATGTAAGACGTGAAATGGGCCCATTGAATTAGAAATTCTCCAGGTAGTTTGTGAAAAGGACTACACTCAGCCTTTTCACCATTTCAGGACGTTTTCACTGAGTTAAATAAAACTGCTGTATTTCTCCTTTAGGCAATAGTGCCACATTCCCTAAATTGAAGATAGTCTATCGACAACCAGCTGAGAGTTTGTAGTAAAAGCCTTGTGACCTATATCTTGTCTGCCTTGGACTACACTCTTAATACCACATACAGCAGAAATCAAAGCAGCAAGGTCACAGCCCATGCTCAGTCATGAGAAACGTGGTGAAAGAAAGCACATCTTAGCATTGTACCACATTTAATTCACTGACAGCAGTATTTCAACATTCTTTACACGGCTTGTCTAAAATCAAATGTGATGTTCCTGCTTCTTTATTATTAATCAAACAGAAATATTCAATTAAGTTTCCCCTTATAATTAAACTTTCACTTTACACAATATGCCATTTATGCAGAATCTGCAGTTGCAATCATTGCTAGAGAAAAGAAATGTCATCTTCAAAGTTAATATCTCCTACAAATTAGAAATTCTGTCTTTGTACATGACGGTTATAGGTTGTAGACTCTTAAAATAATTTAAATTTGACTGAACTCTATTTCAAATTCAATCAAGCACATATTCTTTTCCCATAATGGGTGATGATGAAACAGATTATTTGAAACATTTAAAGCAGAAGACATTAAAAATACATAAACATATAAAAACACTGAAAAAGGTCAGGTAGAAATGCCTAAGTATATACAGTTCATAAAGAATAATGAGAACATAATTTGTACAAAATTACTATTAAAATCCACATGGAGTTTTATCTTTAATTCACTTTGAGTATCTCTTGAAGTCAACTCATACAGGTGCATTCTAACCTGTATTCAAGTAAACCAAAGCACATGGTTTTATTATACCAAATTATACCTATAACCAAGGTATAATTAGTACTGTAGCAGAACATAATTTGTTTTACGATATGTCCTCAATGCCTCTAAAATTTTAACCCAAAGTTCCTTGCTCTTAGGACTTAGTACGTACTTTGTAAAGTATTGTGTGTCTTAATAGACCCTTACAAATTAATGTAACATTATCATTAATTTGTGGATGCATTTATTGTTATTAACATGAACTATTCACATCAATCAAACAGGTCATAGTTTACTACGGGACATAATTTCTAACTGACATCAAAGTGAAGAGTGACTGGTTAACATACACAACAGCATTCAGAGAATACTATAGTAGCACAAAGATGATGAACTTGAAGGGATAGTTCAATGAACAATAAAAATGTATGCATAAAAATAACACAGGCATTTAGGAAACTGCAAACAGCCAGTTACAACCTCCCCTAACCTAGGAAAAATAAATAAATCAATTCCCTGGCTTAGCAGGACACAGTCAAGGTTGTCAGGTCAAACAAACGACTTAACAGTGACCCAATCAGAGAGATTTTGTCTTTCTTACATTCTGGACTGCAAAGGCAAGGCAGACCTGCAGGTTTCTAAGACCTATTCATGCTAAGCCAGATAAAGTTTCAGTTAACTAAAGCAGCAATGAAAACATTAACCGCTTCTGCCCACAGTGGCCTAACGTGATGTTCTGCAACTTGTCAATGCAATTTATACCAGAGATACAATGTTAAATAGACTGGTTAAATAAACCCCATCTCCATTGTCTTATGCTGGATCAATTCTGCATCACTAAGTAGCATCTGCTTTCAGCAAAAACAGGTTCCTAAGAAATACACAAATACCAATCAAATATATTGACCAAAGTATCAGGTGAACAAAACATGGGTAAAATGCTAAAGTGAAAGACAGAACAGACACTACATACAAAGAAACATGAAAACTGATTTGGCAACATCTGGTGAGAAAGCTGAGAACAATCAGTGTAAAAGTGCTTGAAAAGAGACCTCATGAAAGAGGTGAGAACACAAAAGGTTGAATTGGCAAGTGCGTTGAATGTATAACCTGTAACTATCTGATGGCATTCTATCACGTCTGATGATAGCATTCGTGAACCCGTTACACTTAGAAATGGTAAAGCTACCCATTACACTGAGTAATGGTAGCTTGCTAATGCCATAAAAAACCTGGAGTGCATTCTGAAAACAGTGGGTGCGGGTGAGAGGTTGGAGAGGATGTCCAAGCACAGACAATGCAAATGATATGAAGCACACAGCAGATCCTGCAAACTACCGAAGATTAGAACTGTGACGAAAGTCAAATATAGAAAAATGGTCAGTTCAGGATCTTCCAGAATTAAGAAAGACTAAACACTTTCAAATTTTTACGTCTCATATTTTACTTTTTTTTCCTGATTTCTTGATGGAACGATTTTTCCATCACATATCCTTTGTTTAAAATGAGAAAAAAAAAGTAGAGGAAAAGTTGAGGAATGTAAAATAGTGAGACACTAGAGAGGCAAATCTCCTAACCCGCGCATCTAAAATTGTCAGTTAGGATCTTTCCCACATCTCTACTGAAATGTCTTGCTCTTGTTCTGCTCATTTCCACTGATGAGTGTGATTTGTTCCCTTGCACATTTTTAATGACAAAAAGGGACAGCTTTTTGTTTTGTGCTTGTAGAAGTTCAGTCCTAGAATCTACAAAACACTTTTTCTTCATGAAAACCCCCAAGTCCCATAGACCTGACAGTCTAGAGAACGTCACTAAAAGAAGGGAAGACTGAGCGTTCAGATTTCTTGGAAGGAGAAGGACCCAAGATGTAGGGCGGATGAACCTCCATCTTTTCTCCAGAGCAGCCCTGCAACAAGGACCTCATGTGCCCAGGTTACAAAGTAGGATTCAGTATACTTAGAAGCAGTGAGCCGTCACCAATGCAAATTTACCTGAACTGCTTATGCTTATTTAACAAAACCAAGGGTGAAATTTGGTCCACTAAGATTTATAATCGTTTACACTTTACCCATCCTGGATATTTTGTTCAGTTACAAGATATATAATTTTAAAGTGAATCATAATCAAAATTTATGCCAAAGACCACTGTGAATCAAAATGACAAGTAATGCCTAGACATCTTGATTAATCGTGTTTATTTATTCTGCTTTGTCAACACCTGCTTTTGGGAGTCAGGACAGATCCCTCAAGAAACCTGATGAAGTACAGTAACACAAGCTTTTTAATATAAAATCTTGTCATGTTTTAAAGTTCTTACACGTTGAACACTATATGCTGCTTCTGTTGCATAGTTAACTTAAAAGAATTGTATTAGTAGCGTTTTTTAGTTTCCAGTTCTGGCAAAATATCTTTAAAATTTTAACTCTGACGACCTGCACTTATTGCTGGTTGAAAAGCCAAGAATTTTCAAATTAAGATTTCATTTAAGATTCTCTGTTCTGTAATAAGATTCCAGTACCCTGGAAATGAAAGCTACAACTGCCCTGTGAACAAACTTCTGATGAAAAACATTTAATAGACATTTTCCCCTACAACTACCCACATTATTCTAGTACACAAGCTCTTCTGTGTTCAGCCCTTACAATAACTCACTGTTGTATGGCACAAAGTCTGCAATGCATGGGAAACATGGATTCCCAAATACTACAGATGGCAACACTTGCAGCTCCTGCTCTCGCTACGACTTCCACATAGAAGACGACCATGGATGGTGTCAGTTGTGTGGAATTTCGGAATCAAACAGCTCTCCAAAATCTGCTATCACCCTGGTAGAAGATAGATTACAAACAGTGCCATTGCTATTTACATAAATTAATTTCACCTTATATAGTAATTTATAACCTGCAAGCTGGCTTCAAAATGTTTTCATAGCAGATTGGAGTATTACAGGCATACTCAAAGCTGCTATATTAGCAGGTTTGTTAGCTCTTCCTATTTGATGTTCTTCAAATTCTCACTTCTCTATCAAGCTTCCCCTCACGAAAATGTAGTCTCAGAATGATCCCCATTAAATAAGTAGAAATAATTGTTTTAAAATCTTTATTTCACTCTTGTCTGTTGTACATGAAAAGCCTGATCCATCACCACTGAATCAAGTCAATGAAGACAACAGAATCAGGAGCCAGCTCTTAATCACATTATTTCTTCAGAGCTTAGAAGCTGAAAAGTCAAGCACTGAAACAATCCCAGATTTCAAGGACGTCATCACAGTGTGGAACTGGATGAGGTATTAAGAAGAATAATCTCTGCTCAAGTCAAGGATATTTATATCATATTTTAGCCTGAAAGCCAGAGTCCGCTATCCACAGCAGATTATGCAGGCACTGATTGACAAAAGAAGTACCAGCAATTTTTGCTGCCAAAAAAAGAAAACCTGACTAGAAGACCAATAGAGGGAATACAGACTACTGACAACTAGCGCTCTGACATGCAGAACCAACTCTCTGTGTCATCTTCAAGTTCATTTCCCAGTACGCACTGGGAGCTTCGAAACAAGTTAAAAACTTGAAAAGATTAGTACCCTGATTATGTGGTAAAATACATAACACGTTGTGCACAAATTTTCCCCAGTCCTGTACTCTACACTCAGTTTACCCTCTTCAAAGGTTCTCCGTAAGCAAGATTTTAGCAATATGGAATAGTGTTTCATGTTATAATGCACCCACCACACCTGCAGATATTGTGCATAAGAATGGATATTACATACAAACAGGCTGTAAGTGTCCGTGAGTTAGTTCAGAAAATAAATGTAAAAGGCTTTCCTGCATTGCTGTACTGGGGTTGATGATGGTAATTGGGAATAATGGTGAAGGAAATAAAAGCTCTGCCAACGTGAAACCTTCAGCAAGTACGAGCTGTATTCACACATAAACAGCTGAAACACTCTGCACCCATCCTTTTATACAGACATCTTTCTTCTTTTAGCCTCCATTTATTTGTGCACATATGTGCATTCAAAGTCTTCAACTTGACAGCTAACAGCTCATCTGATAAAGCCTCCTCTATGACATCTGAAATTCTGCCAGTTACGTTAAGTACCAAACAAACCTGCAATGTTACTGCAAAACAAAAACAAAACAAGAAGATCTGAGAATAACAGAAGTGAATGCAATAACACTGCTGGTTTAAATGTGACGGGGAGGAGAACACCCCATATGTGGTCTCTGTCAGCCTGTTATATCTGCTGTCTGCTCCACGACTCAGAGTAAACACATGCTGTTGCAGCCATATTGCTGTTGGACGTTCAGATTAAATGCAGCTTGTGTCATCAGTCCATTTGCTTTACATATATATCATGGCATAGACAGACAAAATTGGGCTGGATTTAAAATAAGATACACTTAAAAATGTGCAAAATTTATTTTCCAGTTCTGAAAACATGTTTATCATAAATATTTGAGGTTTCAGCAAGGACGTTGTAAAGTCCTGTTTCCCAATGAGTCTTTTTCCCAACAGATCTACTTCGCGTGCATATAACTGCATTTCAGAAATTATTCTGAAGTTTTAGCTCAAAACAGAAAAGAGAAAGAAAAAAAAAGTTATATTTGAACTGCGAGTTAATCAGAAGCAATTCCAGTTCAGCGTTTTAAGTAATTAAACTTGAAAATCACTCCAATATTTTCAAGAGTGGCTGAAGGCAGCGGCTGGCCTGGACAGAGGGAGGGAGACAGTATTTCTCTTTGAAGTTCAGCCACTGTGTTCATTCTGAGTTCAGAGGCCGAGGGAGTGCTTTGAAAGGAGAAATGGACAGTTCTTCCAATTACAGTCTGTCCTATTTTTTAATTAACTTTTAAAAATAAAACCTAGGAACAATGTGTTTCACTAAAAATGCATCAAAACCAGAGCTATCAATTAAAAAAAAATATCTATAAAAGAAAACCACATATTATCATGGTAATGTTAAGCAACGTTAAATCTATGTAAACTTTCTTCTTGTTCTTATTTCCCGTCCTACAAAAAAGGTCTTCAGGTGTTTTTCACAAAAGCTTCAGACTCCCAAATAAAAATTATACTTATAAAGTAGATTGAATGGCTAATGGGTCAGAGAGAGCCCACAGTTAATGCAAAATTTTACTGCCAAAACATTGTGTAGTTTTCCTAACAGAGCTTCTTGGAATGGGGGGGAGAGGAGAGAAGGAAACAGCCTTCAAACTGCAGGGGACACAGAGACTGGACCTGCAAGCTGGGGATGTCTGCAGACCCCGGGCAGCACTGCTGATGGGAGTAATGGGAAAGTTCCTCGGTACTAATTTCCTCTCTGCAAAGCCCAGAAGCTGCAGGTGACCTGCTACTGACTCTTCTTACTTTCCATGGATTTGCAATGCGATGCAGCTACCTAGAGCGCCTCAGAACTGTCTGATCAGCAACAAAATCACAGCAGTGAGGGGGGAAGAGTCCAAACATCCGAAATGTCTAAAAATGAAAAACACTATAGAGAAAGCTACTATTATTAGCATGTACATTTTAAAAATCCATTTTGCTAAAAAAACAAAGGTCTCTTCAATGCCCTGCCTAATGTCATCAAATCCTTGAATCGCCCTTGATTTGGCGCTGAAGGAATCTTTTCGTTAATCTTATTGAAGTCTGAATCAGAAACCTTAAAAATCAGCCACTGTAAATGCTCTTCTCCTGTCCTGAGCAGCAACCACCCAACACTCACTTCCCTCTCAAAAGCAAACGTGTCAGGTCAAGGCTGACAACAGAAACAGGCTGTGCTTGCCCCTGACCACGACAGCTGGGCAACAGTCTCAGCTGAAATTGCATCCAGCACAATCTCCTTAGTAAAAGGAATCAGAGAGGGCCCAATACCCAGAGTGGTTTTGGTTTTTCCCCCACAAATTCTAGGCACACATTAGACTTGCCTTCATATTCAAAGGTTTAATAGTGAAATGATCACCTTAATGAAATCTATGGCATTTTGCTTGAGTAGGATCAAGATTTCAGTAGGTGTAGGCCAAAGGCCAGCTAAGCTTAGCTAAAGCAAAGCTCTGACCTCTCCTGTTTTCTGTTCGACTTGCAGACACCATCGACATTAATGGAGATGGTAAGGCTGAGAGTTTGCTAATTCTCTCCAGATGTAAATTCTGCAAGGTTTCTTTTCCCAATAAAACTACCGGAATGTGCTTTTCCAAATTCAGCTTCCTGAGCAGTTAAATTAAGGGAGTATGCAGGAAAGCGTAGATCATTTATGTCTTGTTTGCTTCTCATATATACTATATAAATGCATTTACCTTTTTTTTTTTTTGTAACTATACATCACCTAAGTCTCCTTCTGAGCAAACTTTCTTATCCCAAGGTATCTTCCTCTTAAAATTACAGCTTGAAGCAATCCTTATAACATTGCCTAAACTTGAAGATATCTGAAATTTGGGTTCACATTCTTGGCCATACGACCCTATCACCTACATGACCTGCCAGCTTTTTTTGTCAAAGCTGGCAAGGTCTGTTCCTGTTCTGGGTTTGTGCCCACCTCAATCACTATTCACCTCCATGCAGTGAGGTTACAACATAAATTTGACTTGCAGAAGTCAGAGACAATTTTCTACTCCTACTCTTTTTTTTCCTGTCTCCCTGCCTTTCTACCTACCTCCTCTTTAGTCTCTTTGCAGTTCAAGAGCAGTATCTGTCTTTGCACTTAACCCTCACTTTCCATAGCAGCTACTCCTAGCTATGAGCACCGTCCCTTTTGGCTTCAGGCTGCGCTCCCAGGGCTTGCAGGAACCCCGACAAAGGTGTTATTTCACAGAGATGCAAGATCCAAGCAACAGCTGCTCTCTGCACCGTTCTGGTAGTCTGGAGCAAGGACTGCAATCTTCAGAAGAGAGAGGCAAGTGCCCAAGTTACGCCTAGGTAAGACATATCAACTCCTCCTTTTGCAGTCAGTCCAAATCTTGGCGGGACCAGTCCTCTGTGTGAGACAAAGTTTCCACCTCCCAAAGAATTCAGAATCAAGTAGTGAATTAATTGGCACAGTCATGGAGATGGAAGTGTCGAAAACGGTGCTGCAACTGAGGAAGTGCTGACATAGCTGCTATATTTTTAAAGGAGTGAAAGCACTGAAGTGTTTTCTGAGTAGTCATCAAATTAAGGAGGATTCTGGATATCTCCCATTAAGGGGAGAATCCATATAAGGGATTTATGCTCCAGGTTCCTACTTCTTCCTTCTTAAAATACCATGATACACATCTCAGGGTGGCTGTGATACAGAAGAAACAAAGAACTATATACAAATGTAGCTATTTCAAAAAGGCAAAGAGTTAACTGTGCTGTCATTGTTATATGTCCACCAGAAGTTCTTATAAACAGTCCAAGTGTGTCTTTCTCTCAATGTGTTGTCACAGGTTATAAAAGCATGTTATTTGCAGATGAAAATTTAAGAGAGCACTCATAAAACTTGAGTTGTAACTTTTTCTTTGAAAGAGGTCCTTTCTACAGACAGCATTTGTCAGGTATGTCCTTGCAAACCATCGCTCTGGATAGCAGTGGAAAAAATCCATACCACTAGGATGCACAGGTTCTGAGAAAATATCAGACAAAGTGCAAAGCATTTGTTTCCATCCTTTCCCTCTGTGGTAGCTCTCCGAGGAGACATGATATCAGTAATGGCTACGGGTGAACAGCACTTGTGGATCTTATCAGGGTTTATCCGCTCCTGGAGGCGAACGTAGGCAATACATCAACCTGAACACCCACCCTGCCGTGTAAACAGCTGAGCCAGGCAATGGGAGCTTCTCCAAAGAAACCACACTTTCACCCTGAACCGTGAATTCACAAAATCGCGCTTTTTTTGTAGCTGTGTTTGATGACAGGCTAGAACATCCTTTTCGTTGGAGCCATAAGGAAAAGTGAATTATCCCACAGGGCTCTTAAAGGGCTCTTCGGCACGTGGGCAAGAGGGGCTCTGCCCTCGGAAACCAGGCAGGCAAGTGCAGTGCAGTGCCAGCAAGCGGTGCCTAGCGCGTGGCAAAACAGCGTGGGTGGAGGAAGGTGCTCTGCCTGCTTCGTGCTTGCAGACAAGCGTACCGATACCTAGCAATGCAGAGGTCACCTCCGACAGCGATGACGCCACTGCCAGTTTAGAGCATGAATCCTGTATACTAGGAGAATATTAGTTATTTCAGAACAGCTGTGTGTGGGTTGGAGACACTAGTCACAACAGAAAAAAACATTTCAAGGCTCTTTTTTTTTTTTTTGAAGTTTACTTAACATTTGACAAACAAAATGATTGCCATAGCAACATGTGTATTCTTTTGAATAAATATCTGTGTAAGTACCACAGGCATAAGGGTGTAATTAGCCTGTGCTGGTTTACATTGCCTCAAAAACAAATCAATACATATTATTGCGTACTCTTTTTTCTTCTAATTTTGGTGTTTATCAAACACTTTTTAGCACTACTACTTTATTATAAACTCCTTCCTCTGCGAGAGACGCAGAGGACTTGAGGCCAATCTTTGCTGTGCCCGTATGAACTGAGAGCATCCTTATGCGGTACGTTGCACATGGTGGAATGGGGCCCTCCCCAACCAACCAGCCTTGGTTTAGAAGTTGAAGGAAACATGAGACACCAAACACCCATTGTGAATATTCCTTAAGTCCATGTTTTCATTCAGTGTCTGCCAGTACAACACCACAAGCCTGGAGAGCTGCAGTAGTTTCTCACTTCAGTGGCATACTCCTGAGCACACTCAGGGCTCCCAGCTTCCCCCATCAGCCCCCTTGGTGAGACCTCCCCACACCTTGAGTACCTACTTATGTCCATTACCAGAGCAACCAAACCAGAAAAGCTTGACTACATGCCTTTATTACCTGGCTGAAGCTACCCTGAAACTGGAACATTTCAGAGTTTGAATGTCTTAGTTAAAAATCAATGTGGGGTTTTTTTTGTTTTTTTTTTTTTCAATTTTGACATAAGGAAAAAGAAATCTGAAAACTGCAGGTCTCAAAACTGCAAAACTGTCACAGCTCTAAAGGCCCCTCTTTCCGCTTTCACGCAGCTTAATTCTTCCAATTTTCACCACCTCTAACTCCCTGCTTGTCAGCATTACAGCTCATTTTGTGGCAAGCACAAGAGGACTACCGAACGATTTCTAAATATATGATTTGGATGAATAAAAAAAGACACAGAAAGAAAGCACCACCTCCTCGCTCTCGAAAATGGAAAAGCATTTTGTGACACTTGAAAATTCTTATTACTTTGCAAGTAATGGTAAAATGGGGAAAATGGTGAAAAATACTTAAAAAAAAGAAAAAACCAAACAAAAAACCTGGGCCATCTGAAAGGTCCTACCTATTTCACAGACCAAAGAATGCTGAAATGTACTTTGGAACTAAACTCTGAATCTTCCTGAGGTTTACTTCTAATTAACATGATTTTCTTGCATGGCTACGTGGAAGTGCACTCTGAAAATGAGTATGCGGCCACAGAGAACAGCCATGTTCAAAAGCAAAGCGCTCTCTGCGTGAAAGTCTGATAATGCTCCGAATTTAGAGAGAGGAGGGAAATGGAGATACTTTCTTGGCACATTTATAAATTGGAAAACGAGAGTGACAGTTCCTGAAAGCTCTGCAGCCAGCAGAGATAGCATGATTTCAATTGTAATTAAAGCAAACAATAGTCTTTCTGGCACAGTAGATAACCTAACAAAAAAAAAAAGTAGTAGATTAGAAATACAGTTTCTTGATTGGGTGAGAACTTGAGAATTTCAGCACTTTCTTCCTCAAAAGGCTGCTCAGATTTTTGAACACAAGTTATGCAGATATTTGCATGTTTTTTCTTTATTAAATCGTATATAAATGCACTGAAAAAGGGTTTATCTTTACCACTTTTGCTGTCCAGAATTGGAATGTTTCTAAAGATTCTCTAATTTACTTTCAGGAAAACTACCCAAACAATTATCAATTTACTGAAAAGTTTATCTGTCCTCACAACTGCTTTCTGTTTGAACAAGCACCACAATTTTTGTCAATCATCTTCAAAATGGTAATTTGTATCAATCCACTGGAGGTAGATTTTACCCACCCATTTCTTTGTTAAAGAACAATAAAATAAAAAAGGTTGGTGCTTCACTTCAGTTACCTGACTTCGGTTATGTAAGCATGGCTAATTGATTTTAATTACTGAGCTTATGCAGTACAACTGAGAAGAGATTTAAAGACTCCTTTCTATGTCAATTTCGCTCTTAAAGGGATTGATAAGAAATGGGTATAATTCTCAAGATATCTCTTTTGACTGAAATATTAAGAATTTAAAAAATGTATTAAGTCAAAAGAGGGCAACTGTGCTAGGCTGCAAGGGTAACATCATATGTGGGAGGCACTGTAAGAAGCGAGAAATATCACGCAAACAGGGGTTTAGTACAAATGCTTCCATATATCCCTGTTCAGGAATCAGTAGAAGCTTGAAGTTTCATATACATTTGGGAATCCTACGCTTCCTTTCAGAACCACAATCTTCAAACAACCACCCATTTAAGGACTAATATGTTTACAATTTCCAAATAAAGAGGAAGATCTTTTCAAACCACAAGCTCAGCTTGATTAGTGCAATCTGCAGATCACAAATGACAGGATACTGTCATGGGTTGATATCCGGGATCATACTTAGAGTTAAGGGTTTATGGTTTTTGCTTTTTTCTTTAGAGAAAAGAAAAAAAAAATACATTGTATAAAAACCAGCTTACATTTTATTTACAGGTTCCTTAAAAAATGCTATTCTCATTAAATGTACATTTAAACTGTCAGAACAAGATTTTAAGTGGAAGATTGTAACTTAAGAGAACTTCACACTCTTTTGTCTTGGTTTTTAATTTGTGACTCTTGGCATTTCTGTTTACATTTTGCATTATTTTCTGACTGAATAAGCATTAGCAGTGTGTGCCTGAATGACTGTGCTCCCTGACAGCTTTATACATTCAGAATAGTCATGATTAAGATCTCTGTGGATCTAATTATTGTGTTTGATTATTATGTAGGGTACGCAATACAGCTTCTAATACTGAAAAAAGTATAACACTGAATCATTTAATTGTTCTTTATATCTTCATCCCCTATTCGCCTGTTTCCACAGCCCTGCCCCTGCTCTTTTGATCCAGATAATAAAACACTTTGTAAAAGTGGATGTCTGGATCCAGTGATGGAAGCTGCAATATTCCCACTCTTCAGGTATCTTTTCCCCTTTTCTTCTTCCTGTCAAAATGGCTGGAATCCCAAAGGCAAGATGATTATATGCAGGGGCACGACAAATTATTCTTCAGTCAGGAATAAAAGGAGAGCCCACATAAAACATTTTCTTTAAGTATGCATCAGTCTAATAACTTACATAAGGAAGGGAAAAAATGCACTCCTGGTGTAACTGATAAGCACGTTTCAAATATCAGGGTCCATATATGCTTGTTAGAGCTAAAAGAAAGATAAATTGTCAACTACAGGAAGGGTCTCAGTAGCTTCTCCTGCTTTGTAGTAAAAACAACGGCAACAAACCCAAAAGATATGCTTATTGGTTTCTCATTTATTCACTCCATGATTCAGTCTGTACTGACCCTTTGGAGCTGGGAGGAGAGCTGTTCAAACGCAGGTAAAGTCTTCCACCCTCAAACATCATTCAAAACCCAGTTTTGAGTTTTGAAAGGGTTTTATTTTAGCTCTGCGCACCATGAGTGATGTTGAACTCCAGGAAAACCTGAAATAAATCAGGTCAAGGATAAACTGGTGATACCCACATGAGCTTCTCTGGTTGTAACTACATAATAATATTTCTCTTTCGGTACAGAGTAGTTCTTTAGGAAGCCTGATTGCAAAATCACAGAGATCTTAAGCTGCAAACCTCAATATAACAGATAATCTTCAAGCAAATACAAATTCCTGATTTATGTAATGTATTCATCAACTTAACTTTTTAAAAGAATGATAAATAAGAGACGTAATTTTAACCTTAAACAAACAATTTAGGTAGCAAGTTCCACAGATACACAAAGGAGGATCCTAACTCTTTTCTGTTCTCCTTAAATCTTCCCAACCTTTACATATCGTTATCAATGTTCCACATTTTCAGAGACAGGAAAACTTTCAGAATTAACAAGATCTTTTTGCTTCATCTGTAATATGGAACAGAGAAATGTGTTTTCCTCTTCATGTGACCAGTTATAATAAACATGTGATGAGGAACACTTCAGGTGTGAAATGAAAATAAAGAAGCCGTAAAATTGGACAAACACTCTGCAGGTGACTTCCTCATTTCTACCCTACTGCAATGGCCAAGAGAGCCCCAAAATGGCTTCGCAGTGAGTCAGCTGTTCCAGCTATAGTCATGTTTACCTAATCCTGCCTTCACTTGCACGAGTCTAGATCTCGGTCATTTTAATTTTTCCCAGAGTACTCTGCATAGCAGCTGTTTTAACTTATTTAACAGCGGCTTCTCTCAAACCAAATATCACAGAGCCATTCTAGTAAAACCCATCGGCAATTAGTTCAGTACAACAGTTTTACTGCATCCACTGAATCAGTAAGAAGTACGATGAGTAGAAGACTAAGCTGAAGACAAGCAGAAGAGAAATGAAGAGCATATTTTAGGACTTCTCTGAAATATTCTGCCTTTCTGACACTTCTCTAAACAATATACATCATTTTTATGTGCTATGCCCGTGAGAATAAGAGCCTCACAGATAAAAATAGACCTTCAGTACTAAGAAAGTACTTTATATCATAAGCTTGTCATTCATAATGATGTAGTCAACACTGATTACTTATACATATTACTTCATTTTAAGGTTTTATTATGTCTTCCAACAATTTCCATGAAGATTGTAATAGAATTCCCTTGTGTGCCAAGTTATTTTTATTTATTGATTTTGTAAGTAAAATCAATACAAAATATTGTCCTCTAGAATATTATATTTGCTACTCCAAAGCAAGTGAACAACAGGCAAAACACATCCTGTGCAGCAGTGCATTAAGAATCTCTTATATTGTCAAAATTACTGTGCCACTACAAGTTTTAGTTGCCATATACAGAACTAGTGATACCACATTTAAGCAATAAGCAGGAAATTAAAAAAGGAAAAAAAAAATACCCTGATCTTACCAAATACCTACAGCACTTTGGAATAACGCTTAATGGAGCCTGCAATAATACCTAATAACATGAGAGAGGAGCAAGGGAATTAGGCAGGAGCACAGTGCAACGCAGCCCTTTGTGGAGACAGCCTTCAAGACAGGCCACCTGTGGAAGATGCACACTGACCCGAGCGGGTAATCCCTGCCTCTTCAAAACATGAAATAGTTTGGCCATGACATTGAACCTCCCTACTGTTTCCAGTGTTTAGTCGAGGGTCTCTGCTCAGCGTGCCTTTGCACAGCAAGTCATGGCCCATGTTGCAGAAGCACAGCTAATCACACGCCTCAACAGAATAACAGGAACTGCTAGAGAAGCAGAAATTTTACAGGTCACCCTTAACTTGACCAAAGAGAGCTAAAATCTAGTAGTAATGCAAAGAGGTCACAACAACATTCACTGTCTGTCAAGTAAGTTTTCACTGGTCACATCCACACTAAATGTAAGGACCATGACACGCACTATCCTGCACTCTTGACTACCCTTGCCCAGCAACTGATTTTTTTCCACTTTATTCCAAAGCAGAGACTGGGTACAAAGTAGCATGAAAAAGTAAGATATCAGAGAAACAGAACAGTTCTCAGAGAGAATGAAAACAGTACACCAAAACCATGACATAAATAAACTACTGTATATTCTTAAAACACTTTGAAATTCATGACTGGAAGACACTACAGTAAATGCAATCTTTACAAGGGATTAAATATTTAGAATGAGAGAAGACTCCTCCTAATTCTACTCATGTCTTTAATTAATGTCTCTTCTTATCCAAGACAAGATCTAGATGGCAGTTTTCAGTGTTGTGTTATGGATATGGCATTCCACTGTCTACACTAAAGTTTGCTACTGAGTCAGCTTCGATTTCAAACTTCTTTAATCTGCTTAGGTATCTTTGTGCATTTTGAATCTATCAACTGGATTCAATGCACCCTTATATAGTCTCTTTGATCCACTGCCAAAATCTGAGATGGAGGAAAAAAATCCTTAGTACAGACTTCACACTGCTGCTTCCTACTTTTGCCTTGTTTATGGTACTGAATCCTTTCCCTTGAGTAAGATGGTAAAGTTGGAAAAAACTGGAGGAACTTTTTTGTCTGAAATTCCCTGGAAGTGACAGGTTCTCTTCTACGTCAGTGATTACAGTGGGACAGGGCAGGAATCCACCAGACCAGAGCTCCAGAAAATGTATTCCACTACCAGAGAAGTTTGCTCACAAACATTTCTTTGTTAACTCATTTTGATGGTGAATAGTTCTGGGTGATAAATGTTTTACAGTAGAAAAAATTGTAAAGGTAATAGATATAGATGAATGGTGCACAAGTGTTTTGTGTAGAACTGGAAACAAATGAATACAAGTAAGTTGAAAGCAGGAAATCATCAGAGAGAAATACATCAGAGTTTGAAGATCAAAGGGATCACATGCAATTAGACATGGAAATTCTGTCACCCAGTCCACTTACTTCATAGTATAGAAGTATTCCACTTTCCTTACAGTTTTTTTGATTATTTTTTTTTTTAATTTGAATTATGTTCACTTTGGCTCTGAAAGAATTTAACAATCACCTTCTTCTATTTTTAAAAATTCTGCAAAGGTTTGTTGTGTTTTTTTTTATCACTGGTACTGATAGTAAACTCTACCATATCTACTCAGCAGTACAAATTAAAAAGACCTTTCCTCTATTAAATGTATCCCACTGCCACCATACGCAACACTCTCCCAGTATCTCATGCACAGGCTGATCAAACGTCCCCCTCAAACTGAGTAGGTTGTTGACCCCGCTCTACTATTGCAATATTGGCCCAAGACCCCGCTGCTTTGGAGGTTAACACTTTTTACTTATTCTTCTACTTTGTAATTTACATCATTTATTTGTTCTCACACCAATGCTGTCATTTTAGCGTATAAAGTACTTTCATATCCCATCCTTTACTAAAACAAACCAAGAACATTCAGCTCTTCTTATGAGATAGCATATCAGCCTCCCTGAATCTTTTTCAGGGTCCCTTACACATCTTAGGCAAAGGCGAGCAAAATTGCTCAGAAATGTTTTTTTAAAAGTCATGAAAAGTGGAAAATATCCAATGGAGACCATCTGTCAGGAGAAAGACACTGTCAGGAGAAAGACACATTGACACAACCATCCCTTTCTTTCAGAATCTTGACTATTAACTACTTCTGCACCCTGCTGTGCAAGGCCACATCAACCGACTTGTAGATCTCCATGCTGTATTGATTTAGTGCAGACATCTGCAAAAGGTTTAGGGTAATCCGTCTTTTTCCACCTTTCTTAAAATACTTTAATGTTTCTAGTAAGTATGCACAAAAAGAGATTTCTCCTTTCTCCGTGACTGATATTAGAGCAAACACACTCTAATACAGTGCTGTCAAGCTGCTCAAAAACAGTGCAAAGGAAATGTTATTCAAGAAACTGTGTTGTTCTTATGTATGCAGAAAGCTAGCTGGAAAAGCATTTTGTTCCAAAATTTTAAATTATTAAGTTGAGGATACCATTTTCTAACACGTGATGACACTTCTCATGAATTATGTCTTTCCTTTGGCATATTGGAATTTATACCTTGCAGGGATAACACAGAAAAAAAAAATTAGCATGTAAATAAATGAGAAACATGTCAGAAACACAAATCCCTGAGAATGTATTTATGTGCGGTGTGTTCTATATATTTTCCCCAGCTAACAACAACAAAACCATTATTTCCAAACTATTTTAAAATATATGAAGGATTAGTGTGTCATTTCCAAGAGGTTTCCTTTATTTTAGCCTCCTTTTGGTGATAATGCCTAACATCAAATAGGTAAGCTCAACGAATTCTGTTCAGTAGGGTACGCATAGGCTTTCTGTGGCTAGTATCTGCTCTCCATGATCCTCCACAATTAAAGACGTCACAGCTGAAGACCCAGTTTTGCAAAAATCATCCCTAGACAACTCTTCTGGAGATGTTAGAGTAATCCCTTTAAACAACTCCTCTGAACAAAGGATTTTTCCACAGTTTGACCAAATAACCATATAAAGTGCTGTATCTATGTCCAACCATACTTTCATGAAATATTTTCAGATTAGAGTAATAAAGTAGCAAGTATAACAGATATGAAACTTGATATGCCATTTGTGTAGTAAACTACACCTCCAGTTTACTCAATAGCTCTTTAATCAATGTCCTGAACCAGTTACCACTTCGGTGGTGGGGGGATGGTTGGACTAGATCATCCTTGAGGTCACTTCCAACCTTAATGATTCTATTCTATTATGCTCGATACATTGTAAGAGAACACATGACCATATATCACTCTCAATGATCATAACATTTTATGCTAATTGAATATACTACCATACAGAATCACAAGGGTTGAAAGGGACCTCGAAAGATCATCTAGTCCAACCCCCCACCCCCCCCCGGCAGGGGCCCCCCGGAGACCACCTCC